>JAODUO010000415.1:10000-30000 GCA_025642075.2 Ridgeia piscesae | reverse complement strand
TATTTAATTGCTATGTTAGTGCGTTTAACTGGAAACAAACGCTATTTAGCTTTATTGTTTTTGTGTCCTAGTGCACAAAGTTGTTTTGATGAAGTAAGCTGGAATGAGTCAAACTGGCAATTAGGGTGGTGGGTCTGATAGGCTACACATTGTAAGACGTTTGTGTTGCTAGTGAGCATATACGTGGCAGCGCGTCTGAGTCGCCCTGTGGAGCGCGGTATCATAGTGAGTGGAGAGGTTGATTCCGGTTTCGAAACAGTGTTGATGCCGATTCGTTTTCCCAGCAACTTCTTTCAATCAGCTCTATGAATACATATCCGGCAGTTAACAGCGGTGGTTATTTATCTAGGAATAGTCTTCGCTCGCTAGTTTCATTATGGCTGAAATATTTTCAACGTGTCGAAATTATGTCCGAATGAATATGTTAGTGAATAAAATGTAAAGCGCATTGAAGAATCCGCAGGCCTGGACCAGGGGCTGTATACGATCTTACATCTATGTGTTCTCATTTGTCAACGACAAACAAACACAAAGGTCTACGCTCGCAATATTGTACACGGTATCCACCTTAAGTTTATTGCAATAAGATGACCCAAGTATTTTTCCTAGATGTTTCTATCGTGTCAGCGTCGCAGGCGCTATCGGTTGTGTTGATATTAACCAATATATGAGAAGGCCAAACATCTACAAATAGTCACAAGCTTTCAATCTTGATCTTATCAATTGCTATAGTTAAAAACATTTTGAATCAACTGAACATACTTTTTAGGTAATATACCTGCTATTAAAGGTTCACATATCGCAGCTTAATTACGACATCGGATAGTATAGCCATAGGCAACTGCAGCGTGATATATACTCATACTCACTGATATATACTCATACTCACTGATATATATACTCATACTCACTGATATATACTCATACTCACTGATATATACTCATACTCACTGATATATACTCATACTCACTTATATATACTCATACTCACTGATATAAACAAATTTAAAGGCTACTGCAACGCCTACGAAAATATGTTGGAGCAGGTCTTTGAAACGTCTAGGAAGACTTGCCCACAACAGGGAGCATTCATTGGAAGCAACAGTCACAACTTCCGGCGGCCGCTGTGGTCTTCAAATCTGCAACTTGCGACTTTATGATGTTTATTTGGAACAGAACGGACATTTAACACCCCCTTTACACGAAAGGGCCAAATAAGTCGAAAATGTACGTAAAACATCGCAGTGTATTACCAGGGATCTTACAGCTTCTTTGTTTGTGATGCTACAAGATCCTTGGTATTACCAATACACATTTTTGGTTGAGTAATAGCGTAATCAACATCACGTGACATTTATGACAAATCATGGTCGAATGTGAGCAGTCTTACCCGTGAAGTATTTGAAAACATACTGCATAAAGTGTCCACTGAAGAGGAAACTGTAGGGTTGTCCTGAGGAAGAATGGTTTTCTGTTGCAACAATAAAACCGAGTGGTTATTAATCAGATACGACTGTGCGTCATTGCTACAACTTCGTTATATTTCGAAAACATCGCACCGACTAATTTATAAAAGCCGACCATGTATGGTACCAGTTCGTTTGTAATCGGAATGTATCCATTAACATGCACTTATACCCTCGGACGCCAAGGGTCGATACGGCTGATTACGTCACTAGGACCTACGACCTCTTCCCTACCCTTGGCACAACCCTTTGATAAATTCCTCTTTTAACATCAGCCTATGAAATCGCCCACGAAGAGTGTGGTCGACTTTCGACCATTCATGTAATGTTATATTGGGTGATTTCATCCGTACGTTGCTCGTGTTACATGCAATGTTTAGGAACGGAATGGGTCATTATACTTTTATTGGGATTCCCTACAGTCATGTATCCGTTTTCAAACTGGGATGGTATCTGCGCTATTCCCACGGCTGACGCGGTGGCGAAGTCATTTGGTATAATTAAGGTTAGTCACTCCCGACGTTTTCGGAGATGATCAGCCATGGATACAGCGTAACGACGCCTGGCTTGCGAGGATGTGCACTTATGGTTCCTTGCGCGCCAAAGGCCTCTGATTACGTCAGTACCAGCTCTTCTCTACTCCTGGGGCATTCCTGTCAACAATTGTTTTTTTAACCAATGATATTGCACACTGGATATATCCCAGATAGCATGGAAACGTTAATCTAACGTTCATTTAACGTTTGCAGAAACGTTGGTTTAACGTTTACATGTGAACGTTTTTTTTGCGTTATTTTGCTCGTTTATTTAACGTAGATCTACGTTTACTTTCTAACCAAACAAAAACAACCGAAAACTAACGTTTCGGGAACGTTAGAAATTTAACGGTAACCAAAATCAAACGGTTCTAACCAAATGCAAACGTTAATGTAACGTTTGCATGCTATCTGGATATGTACACGCACACACACACTCTGAGTGTGATTCAAGGACAGTCTTGAATACAACAGAATTACACACACAAACATAATTTATGTTTTGTTAATGACTGCATTTTAGTTTGTACATGCAGAAACAAACTTATCAAGGTATCTTAGCATACACAGTTTTACACACTGTCAAGTCATAACAGCAACATGTTACAGATCTTTATTGCATATGGAACATTCAAATTAATTACATGATTGCTATAAAATATATGCATCACCAGTTACATCTTACAAGAACAATATGTTGTATCTAACTAAGGAAATCGTCCATTGTAATAAAGGTAAGCACGTATTGTTGAAGGTAGGATTGACCATTCTCCGTGGAAAGCTTGTTTTTGTCGACAAATTCACCACAAAAACCTGTGAAAGAAAGCAAAATAATGGTTTATTTACCATGACAGCTGTTTGAAAAGAATTGTGCGTAGATACTATTATGTATGTGACAGAAACAACTATCCAAGACACCTGCTGAGCATAACCACAAAATAGCAGCTCACGAAACGAAACAATGATCACCAATATCTAATCAATTATCTTAAGAGTTAACAGAGTTCTAAATAAAACTGCCAGGTTGAACTATCTAAACAATAATTACTGATTTCATACTTTGTCATGCTTGCTGCCATATAACATGACTTTGATTTGGTGTTACTTATTAATTAAACTTTTTTGCAAAATTACTGAGGGAGGGGAGGGAGGGAGGGAGGAGGGAGGGAGGGAGGGATGGAGAGAGTGAGAAAGGGAGGAGGGAGGAGAGGGAAATGGAGAGTGAAGGAGGGAGGAGGGAGGGAGGGAGGGAGGAAGATAGGAAGGGAAGGAGGGATGGAGAGAGGACAAGGAGGGAGAATGAGGAGGAAGGAGGGAAGGGAGGGAGGGAGGAGGAAGGGAGGGAGGGATGAGGAGGAGGGAGGGAGGGAGATAGGGAGGGACGGAGGGAGGAAGGGAGTGAGAAAGGGAGTGAGTGAGTGAGGGAGGAGAGGGAGGGAGGGAGGGAGGGAAGGGAGGAAGGGAGGGAGAAGGAGGGAGGGAGGGAGGAGGAAGGAGGGAGGGAGGGAGATAGGAAGGGAAGGAGGGAAGGGAGAAGGGAGGAAGGAGAGGGGAGGAGAGGGAGGGAGGGAGGGAGGGAGACACACCCACCCACCACCCCCCCACACACACACACACATTCGTTACCTGATTGACAGCATAGCCTTGTTTCTTTTTCCCGCCACATGTATTATCGTCCACTCCAGTTGTATGAACAGTTGACAATCCTTACATCATAGACTTGTCATGTACAGCTTACTGTGCAGTGTCACCTGTAATATGATAACAGATAATATGTCATATCATAAATTAAATATTTTCAATAAGATGTAACTGTAAGCAGTCGTTATTCCAAACAGAGAATTCCGCCCACATGTACGAATTTATGTGATGAAACAATGCTGCCATCTGGTGCACAAGGAGTCAGACTATATTTGCCCCAAGCAAAATGATATAATATATTAATCCACAGAAATGCAACAACTGACAGCTGTCATGATTTCACAAATCTGATACCATGCTGCACACATACATCATTAGTCAAATTCCAATATTTTGTTCTCTCGTAAAGTGCCGCTATGTATGACACCCGTCACTATTTACAAATGAATGCAGGCAGTAAGACAACAGAGGTTTCAACAAGCCAAATCACTGCCAGGTACCCATCCGCTTAACGTAGATCTACGTTTACTTTCTAACCAAACAAAAACAACCGAAAACTAACGTTTTGGGAACGTTAGAAATTTAACGGTAACCAAAATCAAACGGTTCTAACCAAATGCAAACGTTAATGTAACGTTTGCATGCTATCTGGGATGGTTCAAGCCAGATTAGGTGTTGGAGACATCAGTCAGATGCACTACAGCGCAGCGCAACTACCTCTGGCTTGCGAGGGTGCACTTATAGATCTAAACAATTCGAATGTTTCACAAAATCGCAACACCGGTTGAGTTATGTCATGTTTTATTCATGCAAATAACGCGTAAAGTGAACATGCAGGTTGTGCCGAACGGAATGAACGGCTTCAACACGGCGAGAACGGGTAATGTAAAACGCGGCACTGGGGATCCCGGTCACCCGGTGTGACACATCTCCATGACGTAGCGCCCAGTCGATGACCATGGTTGTAATACGTGCGCGCAGAGTCCGTCTATCATACAATAACATATTTCGAATTAGTCAATTGTTCGTGAAGAAAGCGTCATCATCATTAGAGTAAAGTTCGTCCTTCCTCGTCCGCTGACAGTGTCCCACTGAAGGCGCCGTTCTCGTTCTCGTGTTTCGGCACCGAAGCTTGCCGTAGCACCGAACACTTCTACACGACCGGGTCTGTGCTCCAGCAGGTCTGGCGAGACTCTCTCCAGACTCCATCGTGGTGACGCTTGGTTGGCTGTTCTGCTGAAAATATGTCACGTCAAATCATTAACTGGAATCATAAGGAAACGAAAAACAGAGGTCACGCGGTCACTCCATGGTATGTGGTCCCCCGGCCTCAAGCCAATGAACACGAGGATTGTAGTCTATACACATCTATTTCGCTAACCCTGTCCCTTCCCTACACATCTACTTCGTCAGCTCAACATCTTCTTCTCCCCTGTGTGCCGCAACCGTTTCCTAGCTATTGATAATCTATGCATATATCTGCTCTTCTCTCAAATACTTCGTTGTTCTTCGTCAACATCGTAATCCTCTTCTTCGATGTCACCTTGAAACAAGTTGTCACCCATCAGTACTTCTGTTTACAGTAGTCCTATTTTTAAATGGGATGTAAAATCTCCATTGTTCACTAAAAAGAGTATGCCTACAAATTCGCAGTAAAATAAAAAACAATATACAAAAATTAAAATACCTCTAAGTTGATGTAGAAACTCATGTGCAATGGCGAGAAACCGTATTATCTGCTCAAACTGGGCCCTCTCCAAAACACAGACTCGCTTCCGAATTACATCTTAGCTACTTTATCTTTAAACACTACATTTATTAAAATTTCCGTGTAAAATTAAAGAAGCTATGAGCCCGAAAGCGAGTCTATGCCAGGATGAAGCGGCAGGGGTTTCGCTAGACCCACCTAACTCTCTGTAGCCACTCAAGGGCGACCACGTGACCTCTTGGTAGCTAACCCAATCATCAATAAATTTAGAATGAACCATCCCAAATCCAACAGCGAAATTTGAATAAACCTGACATTTTATTTAGCTTTATTTATTTTTGTGTACCCTGGTAATTCCTTACTATTTTGCATGGTTTTATTTGCGCTGAGCACCTCCGTAGAACTCATCAAGTTGGTGAGGTTGCCGTAGAGTTTGGAAGAAACATTCCCCACTAATACCAACTGCAATAACCTACTGCCGCGTGTTACTTTCAACTGTCATAGTTTCCCAAGCTGAGGGGTTGACTGGATAAACAGACGGACACAGGGTGGGTGAAGGGTGTGTGCGGTGGGGTGATTGAGTGGATGGTGGTTAGATGTGGTGGGGTGGTTAAATGCTTAAATGGATGGTGGTGTGTGGTGGTTGACTGGATTGTGGGGGTGGGGTGGTTGAGAGGATGGTGGAGTGGGATGGTGGGGTGGGGTGGTTGAGAGGATATTGGAGTGGGATGGTGGTGGGTGGTTGAGAGGATGTGGAGTGGGTGGTGGGGTGGGGTGGTTGAGAGGATGTTGGAGTGGGATGGTGGGGTGGGGTGGTTGAGAGGATGTTGGAGTGGGATGGTTCAGTGGATGGTGGAGTGGATGGTGGAGTGGGGTGTTTGAGTGGTTGGTGGAGTGGGTGGTTGAGTGGGGTGGTTGAGAGGATTGTGGAGTGGGGTGGTTGAGAGAATGGTGGAGTGGGATGGTTGAGAGGATGGTTGAGTGGGGGTGGTTGAGTGAATGGTTGAGTGGGGTGGTTGAGAGGATTGTGGGTTGGGGTGGTTGAGTGGATGGTGGGGTGGGAATGGCTGAGGGGATGGTGGAGTGGAATGGTTGAGAGGATGGTGGAGTGGGGTGGTTGAGAGGATGGTTGAGTGGGATGGTTGAGTGGATGGTGGAGTGTGATGGTTGAGATGATGGTGGAGTGGGGTGGTTGAGTGGATGATGGAGTGTGATGGTTGAGATGATGGTGGAGTGGGGTGGTTGAGTGGATGGTGGAGTGTGATGGCTGAGATGATGGTGGAGTGGGGTGGTTGAGTGGATGGTGGAGTGGGATGGTTGAGTGGATGGTGGAGTGGGATGGTTGAGAGGATGGTGGAGTGGGATGGTGGAGTGGGATGGTGGAGAGGATGGTGGAGTGGGATGGTTGAGAGGATGGTTGAGTGGATGGTGGAGTGGGATGGTTGAGTGGATGGTGGAGTGGGATGGTTGAGTGGATGGTGGAGTGGGGTGGTTGAGAGGATGGTGGAGTGGATGGTTGAGTGGATGGTGGAGTGGGGTGGCTGAGTGGATGGTGGAGTGGGATGGTTGAGAGGATGGTGGAGTGGGTGGTTGAGTGGGGTGGCTGAGTGGATGGTGGGGTGGGAATGGTTGAGGGGATGGTGGGGTGGGATGGTTGAGAGGATGGTGGAGTGGGACGGTGGAGTGGATGGTGGAGTTGGATGGTGGAGTGGGATGGTTGAGTGGATGGTGGAGTGGGATGGTGGAGTGGTGTGGTTGAGTGGATGGTGGAGTGGGGTGGTTGAGTGGATGGTGGAGTGGTGGCGGTTGAGAGGATGGTGGAGTGGTGTGGTTGAGTGGATGGCGGAGTGGGATGGTTGAGAGGATGGTGGAGTGGGGATGGTTGAGAGGATGGTGGAGTGGGGGTGGTTGAGGGGATAGTGGAGTGGTGTCGTTGAGTGGATGGTGGAGTGGTGTGGTTGAGTGGATGGTGGAGTGGTGTGGATGGTGGAGTGGGGATGGTTGAGAGGATGGTGGAGTGCGGGTGGTTGAGGGAATGATGGAGTGGTGTGGTTGAGTGGATCGCGTTGTGGGATGGTTGAGTGGATGGTGGAGTGGGGTGGTTGAGTGGGATGGTTGAGAGGATGGTGGAGTGGGATGGTTGAGTGGATGGTGGAGTGGGATGGTTGAGTGGATGGTGGAGTGGGTGGTTGAGTGGATGGTGGAGTGGGTGGTTGAGTGGATGGTGGAGTGGGATGGTTGAGTGGATGGTGGAGTGGGATGGTTGAGAGGATGGTGGAGTGGGATGGTTGAGAGGATGGTGGAGTGGGGGTGGTTGAGTGGGATGGTGGAGTGGGTGGTTGAGTGGATGGTGGAGTGGGGTGGTTGAGTGGATGGTGGAGTGGGGGTTTGGATGGATGGAGTGGGATGGTTGAGAGGATGGTGGAGTGGGGTGGTTGAGGGATGGTGGAGTGGGTGGTTGAGTGGATGCGTTGTGGGTGGTTGAGTGGATGGTGGAGTGGGGATGGTGGAGTGGGATGGTTGAGAGGATGGTGGAGTGGGATGGTTGAGTGGATGGTGGAGTGGGATGGTTGAGTGGATGGTGGAGTGGGATGGTGGAGTGGGATGGTTGAGTGGGATGGTTGAGTGGATGGTGGAGTGGGATGGTTGAGTGGATGGTTGAGTGGGATGGTTGAGTGGATGGTTGAGAGGATGGTTGAGTGGGGTGGTTGAGTGGATGGTGGAGTGGGATGGTGGAGTGGGATGGTTGAGGGGATGGTGGAGTGGGATGGTGGAGTGGGATGGTGGAGTGGGATGGTTGAGTGGATGGTTGAGTGGATGGTGGAGTGGGGTGGTTGAGTGGATGGTGGAGTGGATGGTTGAGAGGATGGTGGAGTGGGGGTGGTTGAGTGGATGGTGGAGTGGATGGTTGAGAGGATGGGGAGTGGGGGTGGTGGTGGAGTGGGGGTGGTTGAGTGGATGGTGGAGTGGGATGGTTGAGAGGATGGTGGAGTGGGGGTGGTTGAGAGGATGGTGGAGTGGGTGGTTGAGAGGATGGTGGAGTGGGATGGTTGAGTGGATGGTAGAGTGGGATGGTTGAGAGGACGGTGGAGTGGGATGGTGGAGTGGGATGGTTGAGAGAATTGTGGAGTGGGGGTGGTTGAGTGGATGGTTGAGTGGGATGGTTGAGTGGGATGGTTGAGAGGATGGTGAGTGGGGTGGTTGAGTGGATGGTGGAGTGGTGTTGGGTGGGTGGAGTGGGGTGGAGTTGTTGAGTGGGGTGGTTGAGAGGATGGTGGGGTGGGGTGGTTGAGAGGATGGTGGAGTGGGGGGGGTTGAGTGGATGGTGGAATGGGGTAGTTCAGAGGAAGGTGGAGTGGGTGATTGAGAGGATGGTGGGGTGGGGGTGGTTGAGTGGATGATGGGGTGGGGTGGTTGAGAGGATGGAGGGAGTAGGTGATGAGTGGATTATGGGGTTGAATGGATGGAGGGGTGGCTGAGTGGATGATTGGTGGGGTGCTTGAGTGGATGGTGGGGTGGTAAAGTGGATGGTGGTGTGGGTTGGTTGGGTGGATGTTGGGGTAGAGTGGTTGGGTGAATTGTGGGGTTGAGATGGTTGGGTGGAGGGTGGGGTTGGGATAGTTGAGTGGATGGTGGAATGGGGGTGGTTGAGTGGATGGTGGGGAGGTGGGGTAGGGGTAGTTGAGTGGATGGTGGGGTGGGGTAGGTGGTGGGTGGGTACGATAGTGGATGGACGTGATTATGTTGAAATGTGAGTTGGAATGGTCGTGTGGATTGTAGGTGTGGGTGACTGAGTGGATGGTAGGAGGGGGTGGTAGCAAAATGGATGGGGGTGGGTGGATGGTAGTGGCTAGTAGTGCATGGGTGGATGATAGCTGAAGGACTGATGGATGGCCGGACAGACGCACAGATGGATATAATGTATGACGTTTTGCGCTAGACCGTCCGTACTATTAAACTAAACATTATTTAAATAGTTTGATAGGGTGGCGTGACCTGGGTCTAACCCTTTCCCGTTTTTGATGGGCATATACAATAGAACCGTTGGTAAGTCGCTCCTTAATCGTTTTCCTTATTTCCTTTTTGTTCCTTCCTTCCTTCCTTCCGTGCATTGTGACAGTCATCGTCTGTACCCTGCTATTGCTCCAGGTGGAACGTCAAAGCTAAACTAACGCAACTGTTGAAGACATTATTAATCATCAGATGATCCGCTAATTTAATATTCGTGTTTTCATGTAGCTTATTGCAAATGTTCTCCAGTATTAGCTACTTGGCTTGGCTTTCAGTTTCAGTATTTCGTTCACAACTCTGTTGTTAATTGGCTCCTTCAGCGTTTGTGCCCTGTCCTATTGCTCCAGGTGGAACGCCAAATATAAACTGACTCATAAGTTCAATAAAATTTAGTTAATACTAGGTTGAACTTATCTGATCTTGTAACTTCTTGGAAATGTTTCCCGTGTGTGGCTTCATTCTCCGATCGCCAGTTCTGCCGTTACCGCGCGCTGTTTGTGACGTAACTCCTTCGAAGTCACGTGATTGAACCGGTAGCAAGAAATGTTTACTAGCACTACGTGACACCGTTGCAAATTATGGGAGATAATTTTCATTTGATTTAACAACAACAAAACAGTTTTCCATCTCTAACTGAATTCCTCGTCCCTAAGAGTTCCAAGAAGCTAGCCCGTAAATATGAAGTGACGTAATCAATCAGGTTTTAAATTCGCGTCATCCAGGATGTGTATTACGTCATCTGAAACGTGCACGAGCTATTTCCATTAGTTGTGGGTTCACTCACTCAATCATTACCTTCATTTCATACTCAACAACATTGCTGTCAATGTGTATTAAAAAAATTATATCACAGATTACACAAGGAAATATTTATTTAATTATGAGACCAAAATATATATATATATATATATATATATATATATATATATATATATATATATATATATATATATATATATGATATAAAGTAAAATGCAAGAGGGGCTTGCATGGTTGGTCTAGACTCTAGAGCATCGGGTTTTATACCGAGAGACTTGCTTCGAACCCTGTGGCTTCGTGTCGAACCTCGGTCAAGTTCGTCCACTCTAAGTTGCCTAAGTTTATTCATCTGCATGAATGAGAACATTTCTATTGGATATTAGTGTACACGAGAATAGTCTTCGCGCATTAATTGTAACGTAGCCAAAAATCTAGATTCATACACTACGTTGCTGTGACCCAAACAAGCAGGAATATAAAATAAGCCTATGCTTCACGACAATCCAAGAAGTGTCACGCGTACAGCGACTGGTGACAAATGTTCATCGTCGTCTAGATGCACACGACTCCACGCGACACAATAAACACGTCACACGACGATCTATCTTGCGATTTATCGGGTAAGGTGATCTTGAAAGATAACGATGACAGTGCAGTTCAGAACAAATGAAGGGCAACGAATTAATTGGCCCAACTTAAATATAATCTAGCCATGGACGTCCGCAGAGGGAGCAGTTGCCACCCCTGTTACTGCCAGATCATCTGCGTTCAATAATGTACGGGGTATCTCTTTTGTATAAATCTGTCTGCTTATCTGGGACGAATACGCTCCCTTGTGTCAGGTCAACATTTACTTTGGACTCTCCTGACACTCCCGGTATACTATATGAATAATAATAATACATTCAATGTCTGAATAAATAACTGTAATCATTCAATATTGAGATACATGTTAATATGAGATTGCTTATATTTATACATGTATATGTTACCTAATATAACCTTTGGTTATAATCTTTTGAGATATTCGTTAACTTTAATTTTTTCTTTATAATTAAGAAACACATTTAATACAAATACTACTACCCAGTCAGTGTAAACATCACGCGACAAAGTACCTGCATAAAAATCTATTAAACACATTATGACACATATATGACACGAATATACATTGAACTTACACAGTTTTGTTTTTATTGTATAAAACGTAAGACTATGATTACATTGATCATTATTAGGCACTCATACATACATGAACATAGACACACAATTATGCTAGCATACCTAACAAGTATTTATTGAAAATAACGAACTCGAGAACATTTTTGATATTGTTAGCTAGAAGATGCAACATGTTCTGGTATTTAAATCATCATGCTTGTAGGAATCATGCAGTTATACTTATATATATATATATATATATATATATATATATATATATATATATATATATATATATATATATATATATATAGTTGAGTGGATGGTGGAATGGGGGGGGTTGAGTGGATGGTGGGGAGGTGGGGTAGGGGTAGTTGAGTGGATGGTGGGGTGGGGTAGGTGGTGGGTGGGTACGATAGTGGATGGACGTGATTATGTTGAAATGTGAGTTGGAATGGTCGTGTGGATTGTAGGTGTGGGTGACTGAGTGGATGGTAGGAGGGGGTGGTAGCAAAATGGATGGGGGTGGGTGGATGGTAGTGGCTAGTAGTGCATGGGTGGATGATAGCTGAAGGACTGATGGATGGCCGGACAGACGCACAGATGGATATAATGTATGACGTTTTGCGCTAGACCGTCCGTACTATTAAACTAAACATTATTTAAATAGTTTGATAGGGTGGCGTGACCTGGGTCTAACCCTTTCCCGTTTTTGATGGGCATATACAATAGAACCGTTGGTAAGTCGCTCCTTAATCGTTTTCCTTATTTCCTTTTTGTTCCTTCCTTCCTTCCTTCCGTGCATTGTGACAATCATCGTCTGTACCCTGCTATTGCTCCAGGTGGAACGTCAAAGCTAAACTAACGCAACTGTTGAAGACATTATTAATCATCAGATGATCCGCTAATTTAATATTCGTGTTTTCATGTAGCTTATTGCAAATGTTCTCCAGTATTAGCTACTTGGCTTGGCTTTCAGTTTCAGTATTTCGTTCACAACTCTGTTGTTAATTGGCTCCTTCAGCGTTTGTGCCCTGTCCTATTGCTCCAGGTGGAACGCCAAATATAAACTGACTCATAAGTTCAATAAAATTTAGTTAATACTAGGTTGAACTTATCTGATCTTGTAACTTCTTGGAAATGTTTCCCGTGTGTGGCTTCATTCTCCGATCGCCAGTTCTGCCGTTACCGCGCGCTGTTTGTGACGTAACTCCTTCGAAGTCACGTGATTGAACCGGTAGCAAGAAATGTTTACTAGCACTACGTGACACCGTTGCAAATTATGGGAGATAATTTTCATTTGATTTAACAACAACAAAACAGTTTTCCATCTCTAACTGAATTCCTCGTCCCTAAGAGTTCCAAGAAGCTAGCCCGTAAATATGAAGTGACGTAATCAATCAGGTTTTAAATTCGCGTCATCCAGGATGTGTATTACGTCATCTGAAACGTGCACGAGCTATTTCCATTAGTTGTGGGTTCACTCACTCAATCATTACCTTCATTTCATACTCAACAACATTGCTGTCAATGTGTATTAAAAAAATTATATCACAGATTACACAAGGAAATATTTATTTAATTATGAGACCATATATATATATATATATATATATATATATATATATATATATATATATATATATATATATATATATATATATGCATGAATATTTGTAAAATGCAAGAGGGGCTTGCATGGTTGGTCTAGACTCTAGAGCATCGGGTTTTATACCGAGAGACTTGCTTCGAACCCTGTGGCTTCGTGTCGAACCTCGGTCAAGTTCGTCCACTCTAAGTTGCCTAAGTTTATTCATCTGCATGAATGAGAACATTTCTATTGGATATTAGTGTACACGAGAATAGTCTTCGCGCATTAATTGTAACGTAGCCAAAAATCTAGATTCATACACTACGTTGCTGTGACCCAAACAAGCAGGAATATAAAATAAGCCTATGCTTCACGACAATCCAAGAAGTGTCACGCGTACAGCGACTGGTGACAAATGTTCATCGTCGTCTAGATGCACACGACTCCACGCGACACAATAAACACGTCACACGACGATCTATCTTGCGATTTATCGGGTAAGGTGATCTTGAAAGATAACGATGACAGTGCAGTTCAGAACAAATGAAGGGCAACGAATTAATTGGCCCAACTTAAATATAATCTAGCCATGGACGTCCGCAGAGGGAGCAGTTGCCACCCCTGTTACTGCCAGATCATCTGCGTTCAATAATGTACGGGGTATCTCTTTTGTATAAATCTGTCTGCTTATCTGGGACGAATACGCTCCCTTGTGTCAGGTCAACATTTACTTTGGACTCTCCTGACACTCCCGGTATACTATATGAATAATAATAATACATTCAATGTCTGAATAAATAACTGTAATCATTCAATATTGAGATACATGTTAATATGAGATTGCTTATATTTATACATGTATATGTTACCTAGTATAACCTTTGGTTATAATCTTTTGAGATATTCGTTAACTTTAATTTTTTCTTTATAATTAAGAAACACATTTAATACAAATACTACTACCCAGTCAGTGTAAACATCACGCGACAAAGTACCTGCATAAAAATCTATTAAACACATTATGACACATATATGACACGAATATACATTGAACTTACACAGTTTTGTTTTTATTGTATAAAACGTAAGACTATGATTACATTGATCATTATTAGGCACTCATACATACATGAACATAGACACACAATTATGCTAGCATACCTAACAAGTATTTATTGAAAATAACGAACTCGAGAACATTTTTGATATTGTTAGCTAGAAGATGCAACATGTTCTGGTATTTAAATCATCATGCTTGTAGGAATCATGCAGTTATACTTATATATATATATATATATATATATTATATATATATATATATATCTTTGAAACTGGGTGTTGGGCAGCCATAGTGACGTAATATGAAGAGCTCAAAACCACATTTAACAGTCTTGTATAGACAAATTTGTTTGTGCACGCTTTTTCAGATCTTGTACTAATAATTATGTATTCCTGTCAGATCCTGTATATTCCTTTTCTAACAACACAAAATACTGTTGTGACTGATTGCAGTTAGAATACTGTGTTTTAACGCAAAAACACTGTCAAATGTTTCTCTTAACCATTTTGTACACTTGCACAGTTTGGGGCAATCTTGGTCCAGTGTTGTGTGTGGCAGGTTCATACCCTGCTGGTGTTCCTTATGCAAACACTACATGTTGTGTGCACACACATTGATTTTGTTTCATCAGTTCAGCTATTGTTGTGATATTTTAGAAATGTAGTGAACTGTAGTCAAACTTGTACGACATATTATTATTGGTTGGGTGCGCATAAAATATAGAGAGAGACAGAGAGAGAAACAGAAAGAGAGAGGTGGCGTCCACAACAGAAGAGAGTAAAGTGGTGAGCGAGGTTGAAGAGAGAGCGAGAGAGAAAGAGAGGGGGATATTGTACATGTCTGAAGAGTGACGGTGAATGTGGCTGAAGAGAGAGGACGGAGAGAGAGAGAGACGGAAAATGAGATAGATATATATATATATATAAAGGCTTTGGATGTTGGTAAAGAGAAAGAGTACCTGAAAAGATAGATGGTGAACACTTCTAAAGTGAAAGACGTTGTGAATGTGACAGTGATGACACAGATTATGAATATGGATTTTATTAATGTTGCTTAAACCATATGCTGACAAACTTTTTAAACCATGCATATGCATGAAATTATGAGTATGCATCGTTTTCTCAGTTCATATGTAGGTTGTTTCGTGCTAGCTTTCGTGAAGCTTGATCACACAGCAGCGTGGCACTGTTGTATGCGTTTAATGATCTTTATGTATCAAGTAATGTTTGCCATTTATGAAATGTTTTGACAATTATGTTTCAGTCAATTTTAATCTTTCTTCCAAGGGAGTGGAAATATTTGTGCAAATAACACATGAACGTTTACAGCAGAGAGGTTAGAGAATAAATATAAAACTATATAGTAATATGTTACGGTTGATCTAATTTCTTAGTTACTCTGTTACATATAAATAACAAAAGTCCATATAAAAGAAACCATGACCATACATTCTTAAATCCCCTCCACCTTTATATATATATATATATATATATAGAGAGAGAGAGAGAGAGAGAGAGAGAGAGAGAGGAGCGAGGGAGAAAGGAAGGAAGAAAGATGGAGAGAGAGAGAGAGGGAGGGAGAGAGAGAGCCAATCGCTGAGAGCATATACATAACCAGCATCAATAGATAAGGAATACAACTTAAGTTGACTGCAAGTTAAAGTCTAATAATAAAGTTAACACAATGTGGATGGGCATATGAATTTTATTATAATATTTGCTTGGGAAAGAAAATTTCACAGCAAATTTATATTCACCTGGATATCAGTTTACATGAATGTTGGATTGTTAACCATTAATGTATAAACACATATCAAAGTATTAATTTTATGATCTCATTCCATAGCAATAATCAATATAAAGAGAAAATGTGCTCACAGGTGATATACATAAAACACTGAACGTCGTTTATCAACATACACGGTTGTTGCTACCATCTTGTCACATCAACTGCAGTAAACATTGAATTACCTGTGACAGGTCATATTATCTAGGGTTGACATGGTAACTCAATAAAACAAACATGTTGAAGTATGATGTGCGAAGTATGGACACACAATTGAAAAAAATAGTCAACTATTTCAGTAGACCAGAACAAAGACAGCCTACTAGAACAAAAATAGCCCAACAGAATAAAGATAACACACCAAAATATTCAGTCCACCAGAATAAAGATAGTCACCAGAATATAGACAGCCCACTGGATCTCGCATCAAGTTGGTTTACAACATTAGCTAACATATGTATAACCACTTTGGCAACATTGAAACCTTACTAAGCCATCAAGACTCTACAAATTCACTTAGTGTAAATTAAACTGACAATGTCATCCATTCTGTGATAAATGACTCCTACTTGCAATGTAACATTTTAACAAACTGTGAGACAATTGCATATTTTACATGAATGTTTATACAGTTGTATGTTAATTGAATGTCTAGGTTTAAACGCGCACGTCCTATAAGACATTTGTGTCAAGCAACAGCATGACGAGAACATCTCTCTGCTTGCCAGTATAAGCAGTACTCCACAACCATTATCCTTTGGAAATCTAATCAAATAATCTAGCTACAGAGTATAATTCTTATTTCACTACACCCTCTCACTCTTCTAGCTGTCCAGATATGCATTGAGGTTTAAGCCATATAAGAGGAAATCTTTAGGTAGATATTTTAATCTAATCAAATAACGTAGCTATGTAGCCGTTTAAATATCAAGAAGTTTTCAGAAGTGCCCAATTTCTAAAATCGATTGTTTGATGGTGACCTTGGATTAATGCAAACTGCACCAGTTTGCAACTCTACGACAGGAATAATCATAACGGGGAGATGCAGGGCTTTCTAATGAAAAACATTTTGTTGTGTGTGTGGGGGGTGTCTAAATCACCTAATATATCAGTTACACATATGTAAAGCTAGACCAGAAAAGAAATAACCACTAAACTCTTGCACTTCGATATATCTGATAATTTATTTAACAAGACATTTGCCACAGTGGCAACAACCGCACGGACAAACAAACAAACTTATCTTCATGACATGTATAGTTTGTTGTAAAAGTTCACATGATATCAACTAATAAAATGTATGCCACGAGAACACAAAATATTTGTGTATAACAATAATACGTAGTTAGGACGGCAATTGAAACAAATAATGGTTACCTTAACATTTAAAATAAAATTACTATGTATGACTGATCATAACATTTCTGTTACAAGAATTCAAAACAACATCACAATTATAAAAGCATGCAAGTTATAACGTATACAGTGTACCAAGCCTTATCATAAACTTACGACGTATACAATGCATATAATAAACTAAGCAATTAATAATAAACTAGCGACCGAAAGTTGAGCTTCCATAAAACAGTTTGTCGCGCATGCACAGTTATATATACCACTGGTATGCCAACTAGTTATATCTATACAGATAAAGCGTCAATTCAAAATATGCTTATAAAATACATGTAACAGTCTCCAGCCATAGTGTTATAGCTATTTGAATATTGAATATTGTCTACGTAAAATGTGTAAATACATGCAAAACTACACTATAATGTAACACACATAATTACTATTATGCAAACAACTTCCAACACAGAAGAAAACTTCATCTTGTGACTGGTATGTTGGCACTGTACAAATGATCACATAGGAAACCAATTCTACTTAGCAAACGGCATAATAAAGGACATATTTAAAAAGGCATTAATCAGTCATTGACATGATCCAAATGCCTGAACCATTAGTTGAATCTTGGATTTCAACCTACGGGTGAATTTTTTTTCATTAATTCATGGCATGTCCTTGAATACTAACAAATACTTCTGTAATGTGTTTACATGAATTTGTCATTCATCATCCTTACTGTACAGGAGAATAAATCCTGCTATTTCGAATTCAAAAACATGATTGCTTCAACGAGATTATTAGTGGATGTATACAATACTATCAGTGGAAGTATACAATACTATCAGCTGAAATATACAATACTATCAGCAGAAGTATACAATACCATCACCGGAAGTATACAATACTATCACCGGAAGTATACAATATGTACTATCAGTATACAATACTATCAGTGGAAAATACAATACTACATTCAGTGTACATGTATATACAAAATAAACATTATTATTTCACATCACAAATCGTGTTTATTGTTCATAGTGTATGAACGGATTAAAGTGGCTTCCTTGATTAATTTAGTTCATCACAAATAATTTTTTTCTTCAAACACAAGTATGTACTCAAATAAATGCATTAAAATAATATATATCAGTGATTTATTGCTGTAAAGTCAACCTCCCAGTTACATGATTTTTGAGAGAATAAGGAAGTCAACAACAGGAAATAGAACAATCACATCGTGATTCCAGAATATTTGAATGGTATATTCTGCAGTAATTAAATAAGTAAGCAGTTTCTCAATTGATTTTTATCAAAACTACGTTTAAAAATCACAGATACAACCTTTTCTATAAAGATAACTTAACACGAGATGGAAGCAAAATAAACTGCTATCGAGTCCACTTTTGCACCACTGCACTATTACACCCCAGAATACCATGCTAAGATATCATCACAAACTGTCAGCTTGTCAGCATACCATGCTGTCAGCATCACTCCCTTACCTGCATATCAAACTCTCCGGCCGGAGTCGGAGTTCAGGAGCGGTTCAACAAGACATCACTAGATGGCGTATCGGTCAATGTGAATCACTTTGGCATAGAACCTGTCGAAAAACAATGTCATATAGCAAAATCTCTGTCGATTATGAACACAGGTCCTCTAGCTGTTGAAATACCCAAATACACAGCCACCCCAAATAATGCCCATGAAACATTAAATGTAAACAATTGGCCCCATTGATTTGAGAGCATAGAGAAAAATAACACCCAAGGTAGCATAACTGATGAGGAAACCATCCTGGTGGGAAGGAACAAGGGAAAGGATGTATAAAGCACTGAAGGTCAAGTTAAGGTCATCTGTTCAAGGTTATTCAGCTGCCGTTGCAGCTGCTGGATGCTGTCATGTGACATCTGTCTGTGACTCTCCATCACCTCTGCGTGATGATTCATCTTCTGCTCAAGCTCAGGCTGTAACAAACACTTACGTTACAGTGTTATAGATGTAATACCGTTACATACACACGTTTGTGTAATGTGCACTCCTGTGTGTGTTAAAGACATAAACATGTTAAAGGCACACTTGTGTTACAAACACACTTGTGTTACAGACATACTTGTGTTACAAGACACACTTGTGTTAAAAGACACACTTGTGTTAAAAGACACACTTGTGTTAAAAGACACACTTGTGTTAAAAGACACACTTGTGTTACAGACACACTTGTGTTACAGACACACTTGTGTTAAAAGACACACTTGTGTTAAAAGACACACTTGTGTTACAGACACACTTTGTTAAAAGACACACTTGTGTTAAAAGACATATTTGTGTTACAGACATACTTGCGTTACAGATACACTTGTGGTAAGACATATTTGTGTTACAGACATATGTGTGTTACAGATACACTTGTGTTACAGATACACTGGTGTTAAAAGACACACTTGTGTTACAGACACAGTTGTGTTATAGACACACTTGGGTTACTTATGTAAGTGTCACATATTAACTTGTGTTAGACGTTATAGACACACTTGTGTTACAAACATGTTTGTCACACAGACATGTTTGTACACTGATACACAGGAACAATCATTGCCAAGTAATACAGACAATCGCACAGGTTGTTTTGACACCTCTTGTAATAATAATAATTATTATTCTGTTTCTTAATATAGCGCTTTTTAAGTAATTAAATGCAAACCAAATCAAAGCGCGTCACATTAACACGATGTGTTGATTAATAATCTAAAATATAAATGAATTAAATACATAAGCTAAAATAAATAAACTAAGATAAATAATTAAGTAAGCTAAGATAAATAAATAATAAATACGCTAAGATGAATAAATTAAATAAATAAATTAGGGTGTAAAAATACAGTTTCAAACAGAACAATTTAAAACCAGTCAATGCTATTAAACATAA
>JAODUO010000415.1:0-5000 GCA_025642075.2 Ridgeia piscesae | reverse complement strand
TAGAGGATGTGTCTCAGTCTCATTCTCCCATCCACTATTACATGGTCTAGTGACTGGAGTCCAAAGTTCTCCTGAGTCTTCTGTTGTCTCTCTGCCTCCATCTGAAACACACCAGTGATGCACAGGTCATGTGACATGTAGTAACACTCCACACAGTGTTACTATATTGAAATAACAGCCCCAATAAAAGTAAACAAATAGAGCAAAATCAGATATAAATTATGGAATACATAATTATCATGAGTTTTGTGTGTGTGTATGTGTGTGTGCGTGCGTGCATGCATGCACACATGTGTGTATATATATGTGCATTGCATAACTTATGTAAACTACCTACTGTAGTTATAAAACGTGTTTGCAAGCTCTAATCACCACCTGCTTCGTACAAGCCTGGGACATGAGTGAGTGGTTTCCCTAGCCACCAGGGGGACACAGGGAGAGGAGTGGGGACCAGTGGCCATGACACCAGACAGACAGGAGCCAGGGCCACGAGAAGGCAGACAGGTTCCTCAGGCAACTGACAGTGAACCCATGCGAATATAATAATGATTAAAAAAATCATTTTAGTACCTTACTTTATTATTAATTATTCACTTATGAAGCTATTTTATTATTCAGTTATTATTTAATTTTATTGATTACTTTTTGGTGATAAGCTTAGTTAAATTTTATGTGATAAGTTAAGTTTATACATTTCGATTTTTAGAAGCTTTATTTCTTAATACACTGTACTTAACTTAATTAATTTATTGCATACATTTGATATATTCATGTTTTATCAATGTTGTATTTTATGTGGCTCTGAGCGAAAGTATATTCTGGATATATGGGGCTTTATAAATAAAATGATTATTATTATCATATAGTCAATTCAAAGCCAACATCTTTATTAAAGTGTCAAATTGAATTTCATATTTTAATAATAATAAAACTTTATTTTTACACCATGGCTGTCCTGTTCATGGGTACGTACATACCTGTAAATAGCTAAACATTACGATGATAAATCGATGTATACTGATTTAGTAATAATGATAGTAATAATAATATACAATAATGATTCGTTGTGATAAAAAAAATATAAAATATGCTGTGTAAACATTATGTCATATGTATTTACAGATTAAATTATATTCTTTAAAAGATTACTGGGGTAGACATGCAAAATTAAAACAAAACATTAACACCATGTAAACAGAACACTGATGTATACGTAAACTTTAGTAATAATATATAATAATATATATAAATAATATATTTATAAAAATGATAAATATGTTTGTAAACATTATGTTATTGTATTTACAATTAAATTATATTTTTAAAAGGATTATTAAATATAATTAGAATCAAATTAATAATTACTGTGGCATGTCCCTCCGCCTGAATCACTTTGATTGCGTCTGTAACAACCATTTCTTTCTAGTTTTCCACTCTTGCACTTAGGTATTTATTCGACACATTAGACACACTTTCTGCTACCAACACACACTGTTTACAAAATATGTTAATACACTGAATAACTTATCGACTTGTTTCGTCAGCTTATAACTTTATCACCCTATCGTCCACATCTTGATAATACCACTACCCTGTCACCAACACACACGTATCATACATTAACAAAACCACCACCCGTCATATGGACAGAAAACCATTGAGGCACTAATATTGTGACAGACGACGGGAACAGAAACAAACCAAAAACACTGCTAAAAGCTGCCACATTGTGTTTTAGTTATTTCAGGTCGTAAGAACTACACTGTTGTGTGTGTGTGTGTGTGTGTGTATGTGTGTTGTTGTGCTGTGTGTGTGTGTGTGTGCGTGTGCTGTGTGTGTGTGCACTGCTAGTGTGTGTGTGTGTGTTGTGTGTTTTGTGAATGCACTGTGCATCATGTGTGTGTGTGTGTCGTTGTGTTGTGTGCTGGCTGCATTTGTGAACCCACTGTGTGTGTGTGTGTGTGTGTTGTGTGTGGCTGTGTTGCGTGTGGTTTGGTGTGTGGTGTGTGGTGGTGGTGTGCTGCGTGTAGGTGTGCGTGTGCGGTGTGCGTGTGCCAGTCACGTGCGCGTGCGCTGCGCGTGCGCGTGCGCGTGCGGCGTGCACGGCACGTGCACGTGCACGTGCGCGTGCGCGTGCACGTGCAGCGTACGGCTGCGCGTGCGCGTGCGCGTGCGGCGTGCGCGTGCGGCGTGCGGCGTGCGGCGTGCGGCGTGCAGCTGCGCGTGCAGCGTGCGGCGTGCGGCGTGCGGCGTGCGGCGTGCGGCGTGCGGCGTGCGGCGTGCGGCGTGCGGCGTGCGGCGTGCGGCGTGCGGCGTGCGGCGTGCGGCGTGCGGCGTGCGGCGTGCGGCGTGCGGCGTGCGGCGTGCGGCGTGCGGCGTGCGGCGTGCGGCGTGCGGCGTGCGGCGTGCGGCGTGCGGCGTGCGGCTGCGGCTGCGGCGTGCGGCGTGCGGCGTGCGGCGTGCGGCGTGCGGCGTGCGGCGTGCGGCGTCGGCGTGGGCGCTGCGGCGTGCGGCGTGCGGCGTGCGGCGTGCGGCGTGCGGCGTGCGGCGTGCGGCTGCGGCTGCGGCGTGCGGCGTGCGGCGTGCGGCGTGCGGCGTGCGGCGTGCGGCGTGCGGCGAGCGGCGTGCGGCGTGCGGCGTGCGGCGTGCGGCGTGCGGCGTGCGGCGTGCGGCGTGCGGCGTGCGGCGTGCGGCGTGCGGCGTGCGGCGGCGGCGTGCGGCGTGCGGCGTGCGGCGTGCGGCGGCGGCGTGCGGCGTCGGCGTGCGGCGTCGCGGCGGCGGCGCGCTGCGCGTGCGGCGGCGGCGTGCGGCGTGCGGCGTGCGGCGTGCGCGTGCGGCGTGCGGCGTGCGGCGCGGCGCTGCGGCGTGCGGCGTGCGGCGTGCGGCGATGCGGCGTGCGGCTGCGGCGTGCGGCGTCGCGAGCGGCGTGCGGCGTGCGCGCAGCTGCGGCGTGCGGCGTGCGGCGTCGGCGTGCGGCGTGCGGCGTGCGGCGTGCGGCGTGCGCGCTGCGGCGTGCGGCGTGCACGTGCGGCGTGCAGCGTGCGGCGTGCGGCGTGCGGCGTGCGGCGTGCGGCGTCGGCGCTGCGGCGTCGCGCGCGTGCGGCGGCGCACGCGTCGGCGTCAGCGCGTGCACGGCGCGGCGGCGGCTCGGCGTCGGCGTCGGCGTGCGGCGTGCGGCGTCGGCGACGCCGCACGTCGCGGCGTGCGGCTTGCCGCGTGCGCAGCGCTGTGCGCGTGTGGCGTGTGGCGTGTGGCGTGTGGCGTGTGGCGTGTGGCGTGTGGCGTGTGGCGTGTGGCGTGTGGCGTGTGGCGTGCGTGCGGCGCGAGCCTGTGGCGTGGGCGTGGCGTGTCGGCGTGTGGCGTGGGCGTGCGGCGTGTGGCGTGTGCGTGCGGGCGTCGGCGTGTGGCGTGTGGCGTGTGGCGTGTGGCGTGTGGCGTGTGGCGTGTGGCGTGTGGCGTGTGGCGTGTGACGTCTGTGGTGTGTGGTCTGTGGTGTGTGGTGTGTGGTGTGGGGTGTGGTGTGTGTATGTAAGTGTGTGTGTGAGTGTGTGTGTGTGTGTGTGAGTGGGTGTGTGAGTGTGTGTGTGTGAGTATGTGTTTGTGTGGTGTGTGTGTTACGGTGTGTGTCTGTGTGTGTTTGTGTGTGTGTGGTGTGTGTGAGTGTGTGAGTGTGTGTGTGTGTTTCTGTGTGTGTGGGTGTGTGTGTTTGTGTGTGTGTATGTGTATGTAAGTGTGTGTGTGTGTGTGTGACTGTGTGTGTGTGTGTGTGTGTGTGTGTGTGTGTGTGTGTGGTTGTGTGTGTGTGTGAGTGTGTATGTGTGCGTGTGCATGCAACTGTGCATATATGTGTGTGTTGTGTATGTGCATGTTGTGTGTGTGTTTGTGTGTGGTGTGTGTGTGGTATGCATGTGCGTGTGTCTGTGTGTGCGTGCAATTCTAATAACTCCTTGAAGTGCCAAGAGTGAACATAGAGAATAAGTGTTTCATTTTCACTGAACAAATAAGTACAATATATTTCAACTGTATTTAAAAATATATGGTAAATATATATATATATATATATATATATATATATAATATATATATATATATATCTGACCAATTTAGGTACAAAACTAAAAAAATTTTCTACATAAAGCAATTTAAGTACATATATATGGGATGATATATATATATATATATATATATATATATATTATTAATCTTATTTATTTTTATTACTATCATTGCTGGTATGCTGGTGTTAATGTTTTGTTTTAATTTAGCATGTCTAATAATCCTTTTAAAGAATATAATTTAATCTGTAAACACATATTACATAATGTTTACACAGCATATTTTATATTTTTTTATCATTATTATATTCGTATATTATTATTACTATCATTATTACTAAATCAGTATACACGATTTATCATCTAATGTTTAGCTATTTACAGGTATGTACGTACCCATGAACAGGACAGCCATGGTTTAAAATAAAGTTTTATTATTATTAAAATATGAATTTCAATTTGACACTTTAATAAAGATGTTTGGTTTTGAATTGACTATATATAATAATAATCATTTTATTTATAAAGCCCATATATCCAGAATATACTTTCGCTCAGAGCACATAAAATACAACATTGATAAAACATGAGTATATCAAATGTATGCAATAAATTAATTAAGTTAAGTACAGTGTATTAAGAAATAAAGCTTCTAAAAATCGAAATGTATAAACTTAACTTATCACATAAAATTTAACTAACTTATCACCAAAAAGTAATCAATAAAATTAAATAATAATGAATAATAAAATAGCTTCATAAGTGAATAATTAATAATAAAGTAAGGTACTAAATGATTTTTTTAATCATTATTATATTCGCATGGGTTCACTGTCAGTTGCCTGAGGAATGTCTGCCTTCTCGTGGCCCTGGCTCCTGTCTGTCTGGTGTCATGGCCACTGGTCCCCACTCCTCTCCCTGTGTCCCCCGGTGGTAGAACATGCA
>JAODUO010000414.1:330000-337500 GCA_025642075.2 Ridgeia piscesae | reverse complement strand
AAATATGTTATATATATATATATATATATATATATATATATATATATATATATATATATATATATATATATATGCAGACGACCAGACTTCAGCATAGTAGATGGAAATTGATGAGAAGAAATACTGTAAGTGCTGCTAATTGTCTGCATATACATGACAATCGATTGAGTGCCTGACGAAAGTTTCGTTCTGCTCGGCGGTGCAAACTACGTTTAACTGCTCGAAGGGAAAGCGACAGTCAATAGAGCGGGATTGATTAGGTGGTGTTTCTATGCAACACATACCAACGCCATTAGTGGTACGTCAGTGTTTGTCTCATGTGATGTGGGTGATGACGGTGGTAACTGCCACTTAGTGCAAGTCCGTGATTTTTATGTAAATGTTACAAAAACTGTGTTTCTCTGTTTGTGTGTGGCCCAAGTCTCCGTCAGTTTTGCATGTTTCGGGCTGGTATTTCACATGTGGCCCAGCAGGCCCAGTGGGGTGGTTCGTGGATTTAGAATTTAAAGAAATTCGTCCGGGAGGTTGAAGAACATGGGTGAATCAATATTCCAAAAAAGGCTATACGCGGAGTTCCATCCAGGGAATTTTTTGTTTTTCGACATCATCGTAAATATAATTATGCCATCTACAACTATTTGTCACTGGATGTCGGGAAAATTCTTGACACGTTTGAAATTATTATCGTTTGAAAATAGTCACCGCTTACATAAGCACACACTTTGCTTGCCACCCGTTAGAATCGTGTTAGGTCGTGCCTGTGAGCACGAGACCTGTTTCTGTGCAGCGCTTGTACAAAGTAATGCAGTTTTAAAACGCATTAGTGCAGGTGAGTCCGCCAAGTATCGCTGACTAACTCGGCGAGTTATGAATAAAGGTCAAGTGTGTATTAACATTACCCATTAGCGATAACAACAAACAAAGAACGTTATTAAAACGCGATTTGCTGGAAAGTGTGTAATTAACTAATATTAACACGAACCTCTTAGTTTAGATTAAATTCTCCACCACAAGCAAACGAACAAACACACGCCTCACCATATTCCATAAAGACTCCTATGATCACCTACCCAAGCCTGTCAAAAACCGAATAGGAATATATTTATTTCAGATAAAAACCCGTATACATAATAATGCCAGTCAAGGCATCTAACTGTGAAAACATTCAACTCTGTCCAAGTAACATAGGTTAGAATTATGTTTGGCCGATACTTTTCTTTATGGCACATCACGCTGGACAACGTCGTAAATTCACATTCTAATATTTGCTTACGGTAATATGTGTCGCGTCTTGTGTGCTATTATCATTTCCATTTGTGCTGGTACATTTTATCAGTTTATGGTATCTTGAGAAGGCCGTTATCTGTTCACCATTGGCTCACATTGGTACACTGAACATAAATGGTATTTCTGCCACAGCACATACGTTGTCTGTGAAGTTTAATATATATTTATAATGTTTTGACATCACAGCAAGCAGACATACACTGACATTTAATGTCGCAAACAACATAGGTTGGCTACATTTCTTTATACAAACAGAAGATACTTCATTTCATTGGTAATGCTAAACAAACACGATCCGCACATCGCTCGTATGCCCATTCAAAAAAGTGCTAAAACATGTTGTAGTCAATATCGATGCGGTCCACCGTGTTTTGACGCGTTCGTTGATTTAGGGTGCGTGTGTAGAGGCGTAGTGTCTTTTGCCAAGCAACAAGATGGTGTTACTACACATCATTAAGCTTTTACGTCATCCCGCGGCAATTGCGTGCGACAACGTATTTTGACATATGTTAACACATTAACCCTGTTCTCGGTCGATGTCTGTATTGTTGACCGCAAGAGCAAGAGGTTTCTAAGAAACTACATGTATTGTGTCGTCACTAACACAGTTGAAAGACAAGCGTGTTTTACAGCACGGTAGAGGCGTCACGTTACGTCCTCTGCGCCTGCAGATGTGTTTTGTGTTGCATTCGCGACACTACTGTACAAAGACGAATCGAAGCCATCTCGATATTGATATCGTCGTCATCTTCACCATGGGGCGATGTCGCTTGTTGTGGGCATTCGGTAAGTTAAACGCATTATTACCTCCATATGCAGGCGTCGTCGTTATTATTGCACGCACATTTGTTGGGTAACAAACACGTGTGTTTGTAATGATATTAGCCAAGTTAGCATCTGCTGTTGGCAGCACGACGCATCAGTGAAGACATTCATTACGCTGCGTGGCCGCCTCGCAGCATGCGCAGATCATGGAACATGGTGTGGGTGTCGGAAGCAATTTGTGATGGTTGATGTGGGAACACAGCCCACCTGCTCAGTGAAAAGGTTACACCGTCTCCACCCTGTCTGTTCCACCTCCTCTGACAGCGGCCCGCATGGTCGGCCAGACTCTACATAGTTTACATTTATGATACCAGTTTATAAATATTATCGAGGTAGCGTATACGTGCGTGCATGCGTACCTGCGTTATCTGCGTGATTATGTATGTATACATGCACACATACATACATACATACATACATACATACATACATACATACATACATACGTACATACATACATGCATGTACACACACATACATACATACATACATACATACATACATACATACATACATACATACATACATACATACATACATACATACATACATACATACATACATACATACATACATACATACATACATACATACATACATGCATACATTCATACATGCATACATACATACATACATACATACATACATACATACATACATACATACATACATACATACATACATACATACATACATACATACATACATACATACATACATACATACATACATACATACATACATACATACATACATACATACATTCATGCATACATGTTATAGATAGTATATATATATATATATATATATATATATATATATATAATATTATATATATAATAAATTGATAGATAGATAAATAAATATATTTATATATATATATATATAATATTATATACATATATATATATATGTATAATTATATATATATGTATATATATATATATATAATTATATATATATATATGTATATATATATATATATATATATATATATATATATATATTATATATATATATATATATTGATACATAGATAAATCGAGAGTAGATATATTTATTTTGTAACGGCAACTATGTGATGCAATAGGTATTTAAATTTAGTTTGTAAACTATTTGACTTAAAAGGCCTCCATTATGACTAATAAAAAGTCGCTATCATAGGGGCCACTTTAGGTTTTTTTAAGTTAGCTATTTTTATATAATATAATTATTGAATTCCATTGACCGACCATTACGGATAGCCCAATTGTATTTAGGATTATTTTTGGTTAACATTTGTTAATTTGCGCGTATTGTAATTAGACGATGTTTGGTAAACATAGAATACGTTTATGGCTGAATGTGTTGCTAGAGTTAGTGTTAATTCATTATTATTTTGCATATGTAGTAACTTATAACTGTAGAAGTATGTTTGTATCCGTGGGTAATATGCTGTTTTACATAAAGTATCAGTATTTTTTAAACTGTGAATGTTTATGTTTTGATTAAAATGTATAGGTATTGTTTATTGTGTGTGGCCGACTATATTTAATACTCTTTTTTGAAAATTTATATTATGTCCTGAATGTATGTAATCTGCTGTGTGCTGGTGTGAAATGAGTATGTATATTTCTGGTTTTTATTATATGCCAATTATGAAAGTATGCGGGTAATGTTTTATGTTTATGTTTATAATAAAATTATAATATAATTACACTAAGGCACTAAATTCAGCGTTTGCTTAAATATTAGTTCCATGTGGGAGCTATATTTATTTGAAGATATTATTCTTACAAGTTTTTTGGAAATTTGTTTATTCAGTTATATTTGTGTCCCTAGATCAGTAGATAGTAATTAGTGTGAGGCAATATTATAGAGTTCAATTTTTATTTTGGTTTGAATAATAATATGCTCCAATTTAGTTACAAGTCCAATTGACCAAAAAACATCTGTTTGCTATTTTATCAATACATTTATTCCAGTTTAAATGTGACATTAACATAAAGCCCAGAATGTTAATATTTTAATGATAATATATAATAAAAATAACACATGTTTATTATATGTAGTTCTTTATTAATCAAATATTCAACATTCAATGTGTTTGTATCATCTGTGAAAGCTTTAATTGTACTTGTATCATCAAGTATCATCAACATAAATTATGCTGGCTTTCGGAAAATCATTTATATAATTATAGTAAATAACAGTGTCAGTGGCCCTAAAATTGATCCTTGCGGGACGCCTTTTTTATAGGTAAAGTATATTATTGGACCTCTTCTAATCTTACAGACTGCTTACAGTTAGTTGAATATTATTGCTGTGAGCTCCATTCCAATGGCTCCTGGCTATCTCACTGAACGGTTTGCGTTAAATAATAGAGTATATGTTTGTCACACTTGCAACTGCACAAATATTCCATTTCAGTTGTTAATAAGCATTCGGGTGGCACTGTTTCATATTCTTTTGGAAACATGAATAACAAAGATTAGAAATAATTGTAGTAAATAATTTGGTTTACAGTTAAATTTTAATTATAATGACATAAGATTATGTGCACTTCATGGACATACCAAAAGACACGGCTAAACGACAGTCCTCATTAGACTGGCAAACTGCTCAAACTCATCCACGTCTACATAACAATACTAGTAATACCAACAAAAAAAATATGATTGTCAGAGATAAAGTCCTTACTATGACTACCACTACTACTACCCCAGAAATATTTATTAATCTAAACAATCTACCAGCAAACAATTATTCAGGCATATCTATCATGAAATGCTTGCATGTGTATACATCTTTCATGAGAAACTGTTAAAATGTGTGTTTTAAAGATTTATACACTGCTTGCATTCTGTATACATTCCGGGATAGTGTCCCAAAGTTTTGCAAACTTTTTAGCAAATTTACACTGGCCTGAAGACAAGTTGTACTTCTTGAGAGGAATATTTGTGCAGTTACAAGTGTGACAGTCATGCACACTATGGTTTAACGTGAACGGATCAGTGACGTAGCCAGGAGCTATTGGAATGGAGCTCACAGCAATACATCTAACACAATAATATTAAACTAACCGTAAGCCATCTGTAGGACCAGGAGAGGTGAAATTAGATACTTTACCTATAAAAACAGGCGTCCTCCAAGAATAAAATTGAAGGCCATTGACATTGTTATTTACTATAATTATATCAATGATTTTCCGCATTCAAGCATAAATTATGCTGATGATACTTGATGATACAAGTTCAATTAAAGCCTTCACAGATGACAAAAACACAGTGAATGTTGAATAATTGATTAATAAAGACCTACATATAATAAACATATGGCTAAAACTACATACATTTCCATTAAATTATTAATAAAACAAAACGTTTTGTTTCAAATGCCTAATAAACGTATTGATGAACTAACATTAACAACTTACGGTGTAGATATTGAGAGTTAACCAGTTTAACATTCTGGGCTTTACATTAATCTCATATTTAAACTGAAGTAAACATATTGATAAAATAGCAAATAGATGTTCTGGAACAATTCGAATTATAATTAAATTGGATAACCTACTTAGTGTAATGATATTATAATTTTATTATCAATATAAACATAAAACACAACCACTCTCAGTTTCAAAAGATTGACAGATAACACAAACCAGAAATATACATAATCATTTCACACCAGTACACAGCAGAATACATACATTCAGGATATAATACACATTTCCAAAAAAAGTGTATTAGATATAGTCCGCAACACACAATAAATAATACCTACATTTAAAAAATCAAAACATAACCACTCACAGTTAAAAAGATTGATACATTATGTAAAGCAGCATATTACCCACGGACACAAACATTCTTGTGCAGTTGTAAATTACTACATAAGCAAAATAATAATGAATTAACATTAATTCTAGCAACACATTCAGCCATAAACGTATTATGTTTTACCACACATCCTCTACTTACAATAATACACAGGAATATACATGCTCCTAAATACAATTGGGCTATCTGTGATGGTCCGTCAATGGAATTGAATAATTATATAATTATATAAAAGATAGCTAATTTCAAAACCCAGTGTGGCCCCTCTGATAGCGACTGTTTATTAGTCACAATAAGGGCCTCCTAAGCCAAATATTTTACAAACAACATTTAAATAACTATTGCATCACATAGTTGCAGTTACAAAATAAATACATTTACTCTCGATTTATCCATTTATCGATTTATCTATCTATATCTATAGATAGATCTGTTACAATAGTTTATCACATAAGGTTGAGTATAGTTTATTAAATTGTCGGAACATAAAAAGCAGCGCCGAAACGATCAACGTTCATTATAGGTACTTAAATATGCCACATCGCCGATGCAATTTCTGCGAGTTTGTTTTCAAAACTACGCCAGTGCTACCACAGTATCACGCCGAAACTATCAACTTTTACCGGCCATCCGAAGTGGCAGTGTGGCCGAAGCTTCCTAAAGGCAAAAACGAATTAGTTTTTCATTTTTCTTACTTCACTTTTGAAAACGAAAAACAAAAAAAATAATTCATTTTTCGTTTTTTGTTCGCAAATTTGAAAACGAAAAAGGAAAAAACGGTATATACATGGACCGCGTTGGCTATTTCATGCGTCAAACAAGGCGGTGGAGTCTAAGTAATACACGCACGCATGCATGCATGAATGCATATATGTTGGTACGTTAATGTCTTCCTCATAGATGGTTTGCACCACGGGAGTCAATACTTCCGCAACCTCACGTAGGATAAAGTAATTGTCTGTAAAATTAAAGTAATTAAAACTATCATAGAAACCACGATCGCGAGGTGAATAATTTGGGTAACCGGCCGTGTCGTTTGTGTAGGTACGTTTAGTAGCGCAGTGGTGCAGTGGGTACGTCTTCAGACGCCCGAGTAGGAGAACTCGGGTTCCAATCTATGTCGAACCTTGGGAAGTTCGTTCACTCAACATTGCTCCAGGTCACTAAGCAATATTAATGAGTACCTGGTTGTAGATATTGGTGGGCATATATGTACAAATATTCTTCGATAGCTGAGCTATGCGACCGTGTTATTGTATATTTGTAAAACAAATGTAGCCTATTTCTGACAATTATGTAACTGTAATTATGTAAATATCTCATCATTGCTATCTCGTAGGAACGACCAAGAAATAATAGCAATAGCAATAATAAATCAAATTTAAAAGCATCGTAAATCTAGGTAATAAATCCACACAAAGACGTTTAAAATAAGTAAGTGATTAAAACAACTTAATCGAATGATAATTAATTTGATCAACCATATTAACTGCACGTTCGTCGGTGTGATTGTTTAGACAAGAAAACCCCCAGTAACTATATATATATATATATATATATATATATA
>JAODUO010000414.1:317500-322500 GCA_025642075.2 Ridgeia piscesae | reverse complement strand
AGGGAATTAAGTGTAAAGCAATCTCAACAGTCTCACAGAATGGACACGGCGGCATACAAGAACTTACAATTGATTGTACAGACCGGTCGAACGATATATCGCTCGACGGCATGGGGTTAGGGGTGGCCATGTATCGTCAGGTGCGGTTTTTCTATTGCTTCGTAGAGGGGATATGTGTATTGAGCAATACATGAATGGACTAGGTATGGTACAGTGACGATGGTGTATCAGACATGCCAGCTAGAATGACACCGACGTAACGTCCACTAGACCTACAGAGGCATGCGTAGAGATGAATGTGCTCGATCTCGACCCACTGTCAGACCACTTGCAGGAAGGGGCGTGGAAGGGCAAGAAGACCAGATGAAAGAGACACACTTCCCTGTTTATTCAGATCTCAGATGCTGGAGAAAGAGCGAAGTTAATTAGTTCGTATTACTGAGTAGGGATCCGGGAATTTCAATGAGCACACAACATATTAGAAAGTACGCAGCTTTGACACGACTGCTGCCGTCATCGTCTGAAAATAAATAGCATAATTGCAGAATTGTGGTATCTGTCGACAGGCGATCCTGGGGGCGGTTTTCCATATGGTTACCTCTTGTAGATAACGATGTACCAGTTGCTGCAGTTGTGGTAACCATTTTCTGCTTGGTTTTGAGTAAGTTTCTCTGCATGATATATCTGTTATAATATATAATACATACAAGTACACCAGCACACACACACACACGCACGCACGCACGCAAGCATGCACGCAAACACACACTCACACGCAAGCACGCATGCACACGCACACATGCGCGCGCAACGCACACGCACTTACTTGTATAGATATTGGCCAAAAAGTACAGTAACATTAATCATTCGTGTACATGCATTACAATTGTAAAAACGTTACAATTCATTACATGGATTAAATACAATTTGCCTAAAATAATTCCAAAACAAATAAAAAGGCAAATGCTAAAGTAGAAATCAGTTAAGTTAAATGAATGACATAATTAAAATATGATGTCTAGTGGTGCCACCTGCCGATTAACACTAGTTGAATATATAAAACATGGCGTCCCACTGACTTGTCGCGTTCCCCGCCGATGTCCAACAGATAAACTTACCCTGTTTCAAATTTGATGAAAATTGCAGTATATCGTCATCTATCTTCTCACGCCTGTATAATTACATTCAAAACACTACTCGTCATAATTTCTATGTCCCAAATAACGTAACGAAGATCATCAACATAAACACACGCCATGAGACAGTCAGCAACTAAACTGATAGAACCGTATCGCGATCATCCCACGGAAATCAACGTCAAAGCTTAGATGCCGCGTGTGAAATACCAACTAAAGTTTACGACTGACGCAACCATTCGAAACGCGATCGAAACCGAAGTGTGTCCAGGGTTCACGGACTCAGCTCGTGATAAAATATATATTCCTAATACAAGGCCCATGTTTTGACAATTCAACTATTATTTCACCTTTCAAAATGGATAAATACTAATCAAGTATAGTCTATTTGGAAAATTAAAGCCTTTAACTAACATTATTTGTTAAAGAAAGCCGTTCCAGTATAGCGGGACAGTGGATTTAGGCTAAAGCTAAGTCACTAGTGCAATTTATTAAAACATTTAGTAATGCAGAATATTGCGCTTATAAGACTTGTTACCAGAATCGACGAAACTGCAGCGTTTATCCAATCACTGCGTCTGTAGTAGCAACCACGTGACAACCACTGGACTAATGCCCGGGGGACTAAACGACAAAAACAGGCGCCACCTAGCGGTCATGTTGGCTGCGCTGGGAAATTAGTCCGTCCGAACAGCGGGTAGAAAACGAGCAGAACTAGCGACGACACGACGACGAGGAGGACGAAGAGGATGAGGAAGAAGCGATCGAGTAACTTGGCGAGCATCTTCCACTGCAGTCGGATAATGTCCTGCTCCTCCGAATCTTTCAACCGTCCCGTCACCTGCCGCAGATGCTGCAGTATCTCCTCCAGCGCCGACCCCGCCTTGTGGTTGGTCGTCGACCGTCCGTCGTCGCTGTACATCGACGACTCGAGGAGTCCGTCGAACGGCAGCGGGGCCTGGCGCCGACAGGACATGTTGCGATGCAGCGAATGTTTGACGTCGATGAGCGGGAAGAGAGAGGCGCGCTGGCCGCCGTTGTAGTGGCGCACGCACAGCACGAAGGCCACGTAGTTGTAGACACAGCGCAGCCAGTGCGGCACCGGCGTGTTCTTCTCCTCGTGGTGCAGGTTGAGCACGACGACGCAGAAGAGGATCGACAGCGCCGTCATGCCCATGATCAGTGTCAGGTAGATGCCTGGAAGAACAGGGCGTGTGGATAGTCTGGGTAATAAGTCAATGGCAGTCGACAGTATTTGCAACGAGATATGAAAGTCTACAGGACATCGAAGTTACGTGAACCGTTGGCCAAGAGAGCAATTTTACTATCAATATTATATTACATGGACAGTTCTCTATATAAATTGTAAATATATGTTGTATGGTGTTGTGTGCGTGCGTGCGTGCGTGCGCGCGCGTGCATGCGTGCGTGCGTGCGTGCGCGCGTGCGTGCGTGCGTGCGTGCGCGCGCGTGTGTGTGTGTATGTGAGGTGTGTATGTGTATGTGCGTGCGTGCATGTGTGCGTGCGTGTTTCTGTGTGCGTGCGTGCGTGGCAGCGCTCGTGCGCGCGTGCAAATGCGTATGAAGCAAAATGCACATGCACACCTGCGCCTACGCATTAATATTCTGAAACTACAGCCAATCATAAACGTTCCGCTTTTCCATTCTCCAATGACGACTATTACTCTTGTGTTTCGTTGTTATTGCGCCTCTAACTCTGAGCTTGGATGTTCAAGGATATGGGCGCTATAGAAGTGTTAACATAACTATTACCACTTACTCTTCGTGTATGGGAACATATAGTACACTGTCCATACTTTCCACCTGTTTACTGGAGAAATCTTCACTGAAGGCGACACTCACCCAGGAGAGGAATATACTCGGACGTCTTCGGGACGTTCTCGGCCACAAGCAGCAGGAAGACAGAGAACGACAGCAGGACGGTGATCCCGAGCGACACCTTCTCTCCGGAGTCCGGCGGCAGATAGAAGACGAGCACGGACAGCAACGACATCATCATGCACGGCGTAATGATGTTGATCAGGTAGAACATCGGCTTCCGGCGCAGGTAAAGCGTGAATCGGACGCGTGGAAACGGAACGCCGGGGTCGGATTCGTAGAACTGGTTGCCGCTGGTCGCCTCCGTCCGCAGGATGTCCCACTCGCCGCTGTGGGTGTACGCGTCCAGGCCTATCCGGTCGGAGCCGTTGATGAGCTTCACCTGCAGGCCGTGGTAGGCCCAGTCGACCAGGTCGATGTTGCACATCTGGTCGTCAAATGGGTAGAAAGTGATATCGAGTTGACACGACGTGACGAACTTGCCGCCCGGCACCCAGTTGACGAGGCCGTCGTGTGTGACGCTGACGCGGAAGCGCTTGTAGAACAGTTCGTTGTAGATCGACTTGGCGCTGCGGGTGTCAACGAGTAGTAAGAATGGGCATTAGTAAATAAGTTTGGCATACGTAGAGTGACTACAGAATGGCCGAAGGATACAACATGTAGGTGGTAGAATGTTAATATACTTTTTTTTATATACTTTTATCAAGCATACTTAAAAAAATAAGAAAATGGCTAATTGGTCCGTCCGTCCGTCCGTCCGTCCGTCCGTCCGTCCGTCCGTCTCGTCCGTCCGTCCGTCCGTCCGTCCGTCCGTCCGTCCGTCCGTCCGTCCGTCCGTCCGTCCGTCCGTCCGTCCGTCCGTCCGTCCGTCCGTCCGTCCGTCCGTCCGTCCGTCCGCTCCGTCGTCGTCGTCCGTCCGTCCGTCCGTCTGCGTCCGTCCGTCCGTCGTCGTCCGTCGTCCGTCCGTCCGTCCGTCCGTCCGTCCGTCCGTCCGTCCGTCCGTCCGTCCGTCCGTCCGTCCGTCCGTCCGTCTTCGTCCGTGTTCCGTCCGTCCGTCCGTCCGTCATCGTCTGTCTTCGTTCCTCGCTCGTCCGCCCGCCCGTCCGTCCGCCTCGCCCGCTCCGCCCGCCGCCGCCCGCCCGCCCGCCCGCCCGCCCGCCCGCCCGCCCGCCGCCGCCCGCCCGCCGCCCGCCCGCCCGCCCGCTACCGCCGCCCGCCCGCCCGCCCGCCCGCCCGCCCGCCCGCCGCCCGCCGCCGCCGCGCCCGCCCCGCCCCGCCCGCCCGCCGCCGCCGCGCCCGCGGCCGCGGGCCCGCCCGCCGCGCCGCCGTCCGCCCGCCCGCCCGCGCCGTCCGCCGTCCGTCCGTCCGTCCGTCCGTCCGTCCATTGTTACGGTGTTGTCACTTATACCCATTTTGTCTTGGCAAGTCACAGAGATAGTGCAGATGACTAACACATCTGCTAACATCTACAGATGACGACAGTTACAAGGTGAAACATTGAAAGTTGATAATACACCATCGATCACACTTAACAAACACAATTATTAAGTCACTATCACGGTGACCATTTCCCCAGTTGGCCAACAGTTCTGTCTCCAACATGTCAACTTAATCCATAGCTGTTTGGTCTGCGGCCCGCCAGCCGTCACATATTTTATTTAGTCCCATCCAGAATAACACAGAACATGGCCGGCGGTTCCTGCTGTGACGTAACAAGCCTTACCCACGAAAGAGGACACCACAAAGAGCCTGTCATCTGCGCGGAATGTGCCAAGGGAGAATTGTCACCATGCCGAGAATTACATCTGTCATTTGCAGGATAACCGCACCGCCGTTGACGTAATGGCTCGTGTGTCTACCTGCTGTGTCAGAGACCGCTACACGATGCTGTGTTCCTTACCTGTTCTCGACGCCGAAGTCCGGCAGCCACACGAGCTGTGGCGACAGGACGAGTTGGGTGAGACCGTCGTAGTCGGCCGGTGACCACTTCAGGTAGTCGTCCTGCCAGAACTGGAACCAACGAGT
>JAODUO010000414.1:267500-307500 GCA_025642075.2 Ridgeia piscesae | reverse complement strand
ATATATGAATGACATTATCACAAATGGTTTTAGTATTGTTCATCTGGCTTCAAAATGCACCAATCTACGTTTGATCATGGGGTCTATTAATTAACATCTGTCGCATCTTCAGATAATTTTGCCTTGACTGATGCCTCAGAGCATGTAGCGAAATAAGGCTGCATCCAGTAAAAGTGACCATTAAGGGATGGGCTGGGCAGCACAAAGTACACATGCTGCTGAAACATTTATGAAGTGTGTCCAGATGATCTGCTACAGCACTTACAGTGTGCTGAGAAAGTGTGTTGCTAGCTATTTGAACTTATACGGTGAGCCATGCCATATTTAATTTGCACGCCATTAGTACACACATATCATCACTTTGCATTCCCCGATTCAATAAAGCTCCTTGATGTATTAAAAATGCTAGCAGTAGGTGAATGTTAACGGATGTACACTAATCCGTTGTGAAATACAAGAAAATGTCGTAGGTCGCTTCTCAACAAAACAATGTTACCAGGTGTGGAAAAGATTGGTACAAAAACATGCACCAGTTGTCTCACAAAGAAAATTGCCCAACTTGAGAAACCTTAATTTTACAGAGATAGCAATATTTACGAAGTGTAAATGAAGACGACGAAATCCATACCTCCAAATATAATGATTTCGTTCCCTCCGGCAATTTGTTTGCCATTGTATTTTCGCAATGAAGGAAACTGTATACGGCATCAAAACTGTTTTACTTAGTTCAAGTTTCATAAACATTTTGACAAAAGGTGAATCAATTTGTAGCTGGCCAGTTCAGAGTTCATGGATATCTGTTCACTTCATTGGCATATATTCACCGTAGCATTTAATACAGCATCATTGTTACATTTAATACATGATCGTTGTGGAATATTGTCAAGATGTTTCGCCTTGTTTTTGCTCTGTATTGTTCACGTTGGTCTACGGTTTCTTCAACCAGAATGTGTCATGACAAAGAAGGAATTACGTTGCTATGAGAGAGAGAGAGAGAGAGAGAGAGAGAGAGAGAGAGAGAGAGAGAGAGAAGAGAGAGAGAGAGAGAGAGAGAGAAGAGAGAGAGAGAGAGAGAGAGAGAGAGAGAGAGAGAGAGAGAGAGAGAGAGAGAGAAAGCGTTAATGAGTATGCACTTAGTTCTGGGGATATGTCATTATTTGAACTTACTATGTAAAAGGTTGGCAGTAAGGATCCGAAGTTTCCTGTTTCCGTAAGCGAGAAATTACAGGGAGCATTTTTAAACGTGATTTCACTTAACATATTGAATTTACTAAAACGTTTCTAATTCACGGAGACAAGAATTGTACATGTTTTTGGTTTTAAAACATCATAGTAAATTTTCCTACAACACGGGTTTAAATTATTCCTTCAGTATTTGTTTCAAATTCGTGGAAGTACAATTTGTTATTACATCACGGGTTAACTATTAGAAACAAATCACACTCAACGCACATTATGAAACACATTCGACTGTGGGCCACCCGTGGGTTGCTAGAGATTACATCCAGATGCTGTTTCCACCGCAATATGACACTTGTCTGGCGGGTTTAGCTAGAGCCTGTGGTGTTGTGGGGACCACGTGAGTAAACTAATTTGGCAGGTGGAATGGCGTAATACCGACCGTTATCAGCTTCACGACTGGTGGTGCATATACATACCACTGATTGTAGATTACTATTTGGCTTGCACATACCGCCTGTCCACAGATAGCCAGAATAGGTATCATTGTCACCGTTAAACAAATATCGTCAATGTTTAGACATTCACTTGTAGTCAGACCTGTGTGAAACACATTACTACATTTCACGATGACACTTACTGTTGACAGAGCAAGCATTTGCCAAGAAAATGTAGGTGGAAATCCGCCCAAATGAGATCTGAGCGCCGGGAAGGTCTCCCTTTGCCACGTTTCGGAAAGTTGCTTATGACTTTCTATTGACTTTTCGACAGCAGACCTATGGTGGGAGAAGTGTGTGTGTGTGTGTGTGTGTGTGTGTGTGTGTGTGTGTGTGTGTGTGTGTGTGTGTGTGTGTGTGTGTGTGTGTGTGTGTGTGTGTGTGTGTGTGTGTGTGTGTGTGTGTGTGTGTGTGTGTGTGTGTGTGTGTGTGTGTGTGTGTGTGTGTGTGTGTGTGTGTGTGTGTGTGTGTGTGTGTGTGTGTGTGTGTGTGTGTGTGTGTGTGTGTGTGTGTGTGTGTGTGTGTGTGTGACGCACACGCGTGCGTATGTGTGTGTGTGTGTGTGTGTGTGTGTGTGTGTGTGTGTGGTGTGTGTGTGTGTGTGTGTGTGTGTGTGTGTGTGTGTGTGGGGGTGTGGTGTGTGTGTGTGTGTGTGTGTGTGTGTGTGTGTGTGTGTGTGTGTGTGTGTGTGTGTGTGTGTGTGTGTGTGTGTGTCGAAGGTGTGTGTGTGTGTGTGTGTGTGTGTGTGTGTGTGTGTGTGTGTGTGTGTGTGTGTGTGTGTGTGTGTGTGTGTGTGTGTGTGTGTGTGTGTGTGTGTGTGTGTGTGTGTGTGTGTGTGGGTGTTTGTGTGTTTGTGTGTGTGTGGGTGGGTGTGTGTGTGTACGTATGTCTGTCTGTCTGTCTGTCTGTCTGTCTGTCTGTCTTTCTGTCTTTCTGTCTTTCTGTCTTTCTGTCTGTCTGTCTTTCTGTCTTTCTGTCTTTCTGTCTTTCTGTCTTTCTGTCTTTCTGTCTTTCTGTCTGTTTGTATGCCTGTATGCCTGTATGCCTGTATGCCTGTATGCCTGTATGCCTGCCTGCCTGCCTGCCTGCCTGCCTGCCTGCCTGCCCGCCTGCCCGCCCGCCCGCCCGCCCGCCCGCCCGCCCGTCCGTCCGTCCGTCCGTCCGTCCGTCCGTCCGTCCGTCCGTCCGTCCGTCCGTCCGTCCGTCCGTCCGTCCGTCCGTCCGTCCGTCCGTCCGTCCGTCCGTCCGTCCGTCCGTCCGTCCGTCCGTCCGTCCGTCCGTCCGTCCGTCCGTGTCTCGTCCGTCGTCCGTCGTCCGTCCGTCCGTCCGTCCGTCCGTCCGTCCGTCCGTCCGTCCGTCCGTCCGTCCGTCCGTCCGTCCGTCTGTCTGTCTGTCTGTATATATGTATGTAACTGTCTCTGTCTCCTCCTTCTCATTCTCCTCCGTCCTCCCCCTTTCCCGTAGCGTGGATAATACCTATTATTTTGAAACTGACACTGTAAAACAAAAAGAAAACACCGCGGTGAAAACGAAACAAATCACGAACTACACGTTGGTGCTAAACGCGACAACTATCTCACGGTCAGCCTGTGTTGTACATCACTGTTCACCTTGTGTCGATCACTCCCTGACGCACGTTTGTCACATGGTGTGTGTGCATATGTGCTCGAAGATGAGCTTTCTAATCGACAGAGACAGCGAGCAAAAACCTAGGCCTGGGGGAAATCATAGCGGCACTGGGCTGCGCACCTAGCAATTTGTCGCGAGGCTTTGATATATGTCGTTCGGCAAATGTCGCGACGCGTATGTATATATCCTTGTTAGTGTCTCCATTGTGTGACAGCGAATGGGTTTTCGGGGGAGGAGGTGCACCGCGGAATGAAAAACAGAAAGGGGACCGTTGACTTCCCTAAGTATCGCATTAGAGTGAAACCTTGATAGAACGTCTCTGTTGGGAGAATCTAGGTTAGAATCAATCTGGTGATGTTTCGAAGCGATGGAACTTTCGATGATTCACCATTGCCCCAGTTTATGCTGCTGTATAAATGAGTACTGGATTGGAGACAGGTGCGAACGAGTAGGCTGAAAGCGTCATAGATACGTGGATGTTGGAACGACTAGGTGAATTGTCTAGAGTGAGTCGAAAGCTGTTTTGAACAGTTTAACCTGGTTGATACTACAGTAGTAAAGAACTTATCTTTAACTTACCTTTGTTTCACCACGTAACAAATTGCTAGATTTGGACACGTGAGTACATTCCCTACCTAGGTGAGTTTTAAACACTCTATGTAGAATCTAAAAGATATCTGCAATTGTAACGGTGGTTAATGTAGCCGAACAAAGAGCATGCCCGTGGGATCTCGCCTCCCCGGAATCAGTTCGCCACCTTTCAGCGTTGCCTCTGGTATCGAACTCACCTGAGCCGGCGGAGAAGCAGCACACGACCACGGCAAAGGAACACCACCAAGCCGAGAAGAAAGTCATGATCCGTCGCCTGTCTTCATCTGTCATCGGTAGCTACTCCATCCAACCCTCGGTGTGTAATCAGTGTCGCAGGTGTCCTCTGCCCGTGACTCTCTCCTCTCGCACTCCGGTCCACTCACAACATCGCGGCTTCTCCAGCCGTCGCTGCGGGAGCTATGCCGCTAGTGACCACGGCAGTATCGGGGGCGGAGCGGGCGGTGTGACTTGGACTCGGTGTACACCGACGAAATCGATCCGTGGCAGTCAGTCGGGTGCAGAGACGCTTGTTGTCCAGGCCGCGCCCTCCCTGCTCGGTTGACCATAAGACTGATTCGCGTTGACATTCCCGCGACAACGTCAAACACTTGTCTGCACAGGCGCGAACCCGTATCGATCGTCCTCGACCACGACCGCTGTGTTTCCCCCGTCCGACGGCCGACCGATGTCAACATTCGCCAGCGCCGTGTTTCGACTATAGCCGGAGTACAAAACGCGGCGCTAACGAAATCAGCGTCTACTTTGTGATGCGAAATTGCTCTCAGTTTCCATCATGATTAGATGTTGATGACTTCGTGATTGCTGGTTCGTTCATACACTCGCGGCATTGTACACAACTTCTCAAGTGACGTGCGCGAATGACAGGACTTCTTATCCACGCTGTCAGCGTTGTTACATCGATGGACAATTAGCACTCTCCGGTCACTTTCGCCTAGGAACGCCGACTCGCTGATTAGTGATCGGTGATCACACAGGGATGTCATGCATGGTCCATTCGCCAGAGGGCGCATTTGTTGTACGTTCGCCGACTTTTCATGCGTTGATCAGTCTGAAATCAATCGATATACTTAGTTTAAAATGGAATTGGTCAGGTGCAACTATCATATATTATAATTTATTCCGAAGATTTAACGGGAATGGGATTAACACGCGCTACTATGCTGCGTTGTGTGCATGATCCGTTTATCTGGAAAACTCAATAAGCGGAACACACACGCTGGCAAGGAAAGTGACCGAACAGGATTTTACTGTGTACTGATAGACAAACACACATATCCACTTACGCACTCAAGCGTACAGGAATAGGTGCGCACATCAGCGCGCCCGCACGTATGCACACAGAGGGTGGAAGGGAGAGGAGGGCGAGAGCAAGAACGAGAGCAAGAGGGGGAGGGCTACAGAGACAGACAAACATATTATAAATAATAATCATAATGTATTTTATTTCATATAGCATATACTATTATAGACAAACAAACAGTAGACAGTCAGCAGAGAGACAGACAGACACACACACACACACACACACACACACACACACACACACACACACACACACACACACACACACACACACACACACACACACACACACACACACACACACACACACACACACACACACACACACACACAGACAGACAGACAGACAGACATACAGACAGACATACAGACATACAGACAGACAGACAGATAGACAGACAGACAGACAGACAGACAGACAGACAGACAAGCAGACAAGCAGACGTGCAGATAGGCAGACAGAGATAGAGACAGAAATAGAGACAGAAATAGAGACAGAAATAGAGACAGAAATAGAGACAGAAATAGAGACAGGAATAGAGACAGAAATAGAGACAGGGATAAAGACAGGGATAGAGACACAGACACAGACACAGACACAGACACAGACACAGACACAGACACAGACACAGACACAGACACAGACACAGACACAGACACAGACACAGACACAGACACAGACACAGACACAGGGACAGGGACAGGGACAGGGACAGGGACAGGGACAGGGACAGAGACAGAGACAGAGACAGAGACAGAGACAGAGACAGAGACAGAGACAGAGACAGAGACAGAGACAGAGACAGAGACAGAGACAGAGACAAACACGCGCGCACGCGCGCACGCGCGCACGCACGCACGCACCGACGCACCCACTCTCTCTCTCCCCTCTCTCCTCTCTCTCTCTCTCTCTCTCTCTCTCTCTCTCTCTCTCTCTCTCTCTCTCTCTCTCTCTCACTCACACTCATACTCACACACTCACACATACTCACTCACTCACACATTCAATCACTAACAGGCAGACAGATATAGAGCAGATGAGGCATTTGACACGAGCACATCGCAACTGTTCAGGTTTCGAATACACTATGAATCGATGGCGGCGACAAGACGGACGCTAAGAATTCGCCTTGTCATGATCGCCAGATGGCAGCACCAACAACAAATCAAGCTCCATCATTTAGAAACCGCTCCCAAAGAATGGAGGATGTTATGCTACTGATCTTTGATTATTAAACATACAGACGCTATGGAAGTTTGTTATTGTGTTCAGTAGTAGTAGTATTAGTAGTAGTAGTAGTAGTAGTAGAAGTAGTAGTAGTAGTAGTAGTAGTAGTAGTAGTAGTAGTAGTAGTAGTAGTAGTAGTAGTAGTAGTAGTAGTAGTAGTCGTTGTCGTCGTCGTCGTCGTCGTCGTCGTCGCTGTTGTTGTTGTAATCATTCGAATCCTTTTTGATGTGATTTTACCATTTATGTTACGGTTTTCTGCAATCTACTGTTTTAACTTGTCACTGCCCCGTCACTTTCTTGCCTAATACATCGCATTCCAAAACTCTGTCTCGTTGTATTAGTAGAACACACTTTCTACCCGGTCCGTGGTAAGATACGCCGTCTTCTATAACCAGTGATGTCATTGTCTGTCTACACAGTGATGAGAGGTGAGGGTGTAACATCTTAAAGGTTCATCAATTATGAACACACCTTAAAGGCATTTTCCTTTGAAGGTCCATATAATTATATACTTTCTCTATAATTGTACACTTTTCATCCACTTATATTCAACATGGTTGGGCCTACGAGTTTGTTTCTATTCAGTGTGCTTTTTGTGTATAAGATAGTGTTATCTATTATAAAGCAAAATAGTTTTCAAAGTCGATCAGACATTCTCAACTCTGAAATGTGCAACGGCATATACAACACAGGCGACCATTACGTTTATAGACACAGCAGTCGCGCGATTGTCAAACATGTGTATATGCCTAGCATAAAAGTAGGATAGGAAAACTTTCTAAATAGGGCAATTGGCAATTGAAGGAATGAGATCTCTGTCGCATAAACAGTTCCGTCACTTTCCCGACCTTACATAAGTGCTTAAAGACTTGTTTATTTGCCCGGGCGGTATTTCTGAACTGGCGTCAAACGTTCACTGCGCACCAAGATATCGATAACATGCCAAGTTATTTACACCCCGGACCACTTAATCTTGAGCTACGACTGAGTGGTCATAGCCCAAGATTAAGTGGCCCGGGGTGTAACGATCTGGGCGAGTAAAACTAACCCGTCACAGCACAGGTTGTAAATATTCGTTCAACGGTTCACGCGCCGTTTTCGTGACCGACAATCGGTCATTCAACATTTCCGGTTTCTTGTATCTTTACTCAGTGTTATATTGTTATATATTTATAGTCGGCCTGACGTCTATATTTCCTGAACATCTTAACCTCTTAATTAAAAGACTCTAATAAAAGCAGTCACTACAAAAATTAATACAACACGACGCAAGAGATAATTGTAATGATATTGACGAAAAACAGGATGTCGTCATGTCGTCACAGTGTGAAGATTGTTCAATTATGGCGTTGATGGTAGTACTACGACATGTAGGATGTTAATGTGTCCATGTTTGTCTGTGTATTGTTTACAAATGTGTATGTTTGTCTGTATGCTTATCTGCCAGTTTGTATGTCTGCGTGTCTGCGTGTCTGCGTGTCTGCGTGTCTGCGTGTCTGCGTGTCTGCGTGTCTGCGTGTCTGCGTGTCTGCGTGTCTGCGTGTCTGCGTGCCTGCGTGCCTGCGTGCCTGCCTGCCTGCCTGCCTGCCTGCCTGCCTGCCTGCCTGCCTGCCTGCCTGCCTGCCTGCCTGCCTGCCTGCCTGCCTGCCTGCCTGCCTGCCTGCCTGCCTGCCTGCCTGCCTGCCTGCCTGCCTGCTGCCTGCCTGCCTGCCTGCCTGCCTGCCTGCCTGCGTGCCTGCGTGCCTGCCTGCCTGCCTGCCTGCCTGCCTGCCTGCCTGCGCTGCCTGCCTGCCTGCCTGCCTGCCTGCCTGCCTGCCTGCCTGCCTGCCTGCCTGCCTGCCTGCCTGCCTGCCTGCCTGCCTGCCTGCCTGCCTGCCTGCCTGCCTGCCTGCCTGCCTGCCTGCCTGCCTGCCTGCCTGCCTGCCTGCCTGCCTGCCTGCCTGCCTGCCTGCCTGCCTGCCTGCCTGCCTGCCTGCCTGCCTGCCTGCCTGCCTGCCTGCCTGCGCTGCCTGCCTGCCTGCCTGCCTGCCTGGCAGTATTCTGTCGGTCTATTATATATATATATATATATATATATATATATATATATATATATATATATATATATATATATATATATATATATATATATATATATATATATATATCTGTGTTTCTCTCGTGTCTCCGTCACTCTGACTCCTCTTGCCTCTCTGTCTGCCAGTCTGTCCATGTCCCCTCCTGTTCTTTCTCTCTGCCTTACCTCTCTTCCTACCCCCCCCCCACCGTCTTTACCCTTCTCTCTCCCTCTCTGCATACATACCTCAGACTCATGCGGAATAATCGTTCAATTCAACTGTCGGCTATACCACCACCAATGCCTACGACTGGTGGCGGTACGACTGCCGAGTAGGTATTCGGACGACGTCTGCCAGCACGCGGCAAGGGCCCGGTCACTTGGTGAAGACGACTTCGCCCCAGGTTGGCGCTGTACCCGTGCGATACCAGCCGACTGGGTAGTGCAAGTCGACTCTCTCAGCTCCACCATTAATTACTAATGCTTACACGACTGGCTGAGTGCGTCGAATGCTCATCTACAAAGACGTCTACTGTTTTTGCTCGCTACAAGAACGGCTTTCGTGTATCGATTTGCAAATGATCAAGAATATGCCCTGACCCACTTTGATTGATCTATAGGAATCTCTGTACATAAGGAACTAGTCCATAAGTGGGTCGTATCAGCGTATTCGGAACTCCCACTGTAGGCATCAACACCACATGTCCAGCGTTAACGCATATTCGGACACACGCCGCACGCCACGCAGCCGCTATGTTGGTGATGGGCTCGCACCGCGGGGGTCGAATCTGTGAGAGACGGCGCAGCTAAATTCGCTGCTAAGACATCTTTCAACACCGCTCGAGAACAATGCATTGCTTGTCTGACAAAGTACTCGGTCGAGTTTGTTTGCAAACGGTGTGACAGTTCCGGCCGAATTTTGATGCGTAATAGTCGAGACGATGAAGTAACTTGGCAGGCGGCTGAATCGTCTAATCGGCCACACACCGGGGGCCGTCATCCACAGCCGCTGGCGGCCGCACGCAGTTAATGTGTTCAATTATCGTAAATACATTGAGCTATATTTATGTTTCTAGATTTAAATTTCAGCAATATGCGCCGACACACCCACTCACACGGTAGTCATACCTCACTGATTTACTCATCCACTCACTCACTCATTCACTCACTAACCCGCTCACTTACTCGCTCGCTCACTCACTCACTCACTCACTCACTCACTCACTCACTCACTCACTCACTCACTCACTCACTCACTCACTCACTCACTCCGCTCACTTACTCGCTCGCTCGCTCGCTCACTCACTCACTCACTCACTCACTCACTCACTCACTCACTCACTCACTCACTCACTCACTCACTCACTCACTCACTCACTCACTCACTCACTCACTCGTTCACCCACTCACTCACTCACTAACCTGCTCACGGACAGACAGACAGACAGACAGACAGACAGACAGACAGACAGACAGACAGACAGACAGACAGACAGACAGACAGACAGACAGACAGACAGACAGACAGACAGACAGACAGACAGACAGACAGACAGACAGACAGACAGACAGACAGACAGACAGACAGACAGACAGACAGACAGACAGACAGACAGACAGACAGACAGACAGACAGACAGACAGACAGACAGACAGACAGACAGACAGACAGACAGACAGACAGACAGACAGACAGACAGACAGACAGACAGACAGACAGACAGACAGACAGACAGACAGACAGACAGACAGACACCAGTGCGTGAGAGCGACCCAGAGACCGGAAAAATCATGATGTAGTAATTAACTCACTTTATTTCTTACTTTGTACATTTGGTATACGTCGTTGTACAGCACATTTCAGTCGGCGGCTTGAACATATTCACAATACATCAGAAACATACAACGTATGTATCGGGACGTCCATTCCAACAATTGATGGCACGATTTGTGAAAATTCGTATACGAGTCTCAGTACATCTTTATAATACCCGACTGTGACTTTTATACAGTAGTAATTGTTACTGGTATTTTCTTTGTTGACATAATTTATCACGTATTCATGGTTAGAATAATCATTTGAGTTCATACCGGAGAAATTGTGTGCACTGATTTATTAAGCCATCTGCCTAATTAGCTCCTGTGCGATTCTCTTCAGGTTCGCCTGTTTGAACAGTCATTGGCGAAGGCAAACTCCTGCTCACGGTGAATGTTCAGCTTCCGGTCATATCGCGTGTTCTCCTTAAGCGAACCACGGCTTCAGAATCGTCCGTTGCCGGTCGCAAACGCGGCTCAGCTGAACCTCGTTGCTGACCTCTGCACGGTCAAGCGTAAGACCTCTACTACGCTGGTATTAATCGGATAGAAGGCGTGTGAACAACTTGATTGCATTCGTCGTCGGGTATCTACTGTCGAGATGGTATGCATTTTTAATGGATCCGGACGGAGTTACCTAAAGCCGGCGGGAAGGCTGGTTTATGCAAGTCGGGATGAGAACGCTTCGTGAATTTGGCTTCGTAAGGGTTTTGCTGTTGAAGCACCTCGGAGAGGAATCGAATGTTTTCGGTAATCGTTTTCGGTGCGATCACATTATAACTGTATTTCCTATGTATCTAAGGAATGCGAATAAGGATGGTTGCTGCTACAAAACGACAGGAAATGAAATTACTAGCAATACAAATCTCGGTAGACACATTTCGGAAAAGATATCGTCAATGCAACAGTGTCTACAAGATATTAATAGGTGTAATAGGTGATATTCGATTGGTTATCATCAACGAGGCCACATAATGTATGTATGTATGTATGTATGTATGTATGTATGTATGTATGTATGTATGTATGTATGTATGTATGTATGTATGTATGTATGTATGTATGTATGTATGTATGTATGTATGTATGTATGTATGTATGTATGTATGTATGTATGTATGTATGTATGTATGTATGTATGTATGTACGCATGTATGTATGTATGTATGTATGTATGTATGTATGTATGTATGTATGTATGTATGTATGTATGTATGTATGTATGTATGTATGTATGTATGTATGTATGTATGTATGTATGTATGTATGTATGTATATATGTGTGTGTGTGTGTGTGTGTGTGTGCGTGCTTGTGTGTGTGCGTGTGTATGCGCGTGAGTGCGCGCGTGCGTGTGTTTGCATGTGTGTGCATTCGTGCATGTGTGTGTATGTATGTGTGTGTGTGCGTGTATGAGTGCGTGTAGGTGTGTGTATGAGTGCGTGCGTGTGCATGCATGTGTGTCTGTGCGTGCGTGCGTGCGTGCGTGCGTGCTTGTGTGTGTCTTGAAGCAACGTAGCCTACATGTACATACTGGTGACCAGTAGAACGTGACATATGACCAGTGTGTCTACGGCCAAGCTCATCATTACACTTATTATACACAGTATGTGACAATCACCATGTCTCCCTTGCAGGCTCTTCAACACTCTCCTGCATGGTATACCTTAAGTGTCCTTAAAGAGAGACAGGTGTGAGGATCGTCCCGTGGCTCACAATGTTTACATATGCCTTCCTCCAGGATCCGTGCCGCTGTTGGCTGAATTTAACCAAGTCGCTATAGCCGAATTTACAGTACAAACCGTCACCTTAGATGTTTGACCACCCAACACCTGGACGACGATTAGTCCACGTCCAGTGACTATATCTACTAAGGTATCACAAATGGTTGACAAGTAGCACATAATAAAACGATATTACGAAATTACCCAGTGGTATCAGCAATAAAGGCCGTAATCATAACATCAGCGCCCGTGAATGTCCAGATTCTTCACATCAGATGCTGTGATATGTGGCACGCTGACATCGTCAATAGTCACATAAGCACACAGTATTACCTGCGCAGCTGTCACGGTAGCTACATTTGGTAGTACGTGCTTACATAAATCAGGTCAAATGTAGCCGTCGTGTACAGGTCAATATGACGATTCGTAAAATGTTGACCCACGCGTGGTCAGTGAGTTACGTCAAAACGTGACCAGCACGTGCGCGCGTTTTCACACGCCAAGTTGAACAAATCGTCAAACGATCATAGATTGATGTCAGTTGCAGATCCGTGAGTCCACGTGGTCGCTCAGTCATGTAATTCGTTAGCTATATGTATTATATACAGTGTTTTATTCATCAGTATCCTTATGTACACTTGCTTGCTTGATGGGCAAAGGCCAACATCGGCGTAGCTGTAAAACGTGAGTGAGCTGAGCTGAGCTGAGCTGAGCTGAGCTGAGCTGAGCTGAGCTGAGCTGAGCTGAGCTGAGCTGAGCTGAGCTGAGCTGAGCTGAGCTGAGCTGAGCTGAGCTGAGCTGAGCTGAGCTGAGCTGAGCTGAGCTGAGCTGAGCTGAGCTGAGCTGAGCTGTGTGTGTGTGTGTGTGTGTGTGTGTGTGTGTGTGTGTGTGTGTGTGTGTGTATGTGTGTATGTGTTTGTGTATGTGTGTATGTGTGTGTGTGTGTGTGTGTGTGTGTGTATGTGTGTGTGTATTTGTGTATGTGTGTGTGTGTGTGTGTACGTGTGTGTACGTGTGTGTATTTGTGTGTGTGTATTTGTGTGTGTGTGTGTGTGTGTGTGTGTGTGTGTGTGTGTGTGTGTGTGTGTATGTGTGTGTGTATGTGTGTGTGTTTTGTGTGTGTATTTGTGGGTGTGTGTTTGTGTGTATGTGTGTGTGTGTGTATTTGTGTGTGTGTGTGTGTGTGTGTATGTGTGTATACATGCGTCTATGAGCAGGCACCAGGTCACCGCAACTCGTGCCATTTGTTCAGCTTAATCCTGCCGCTGACGTCACTTCCGGCGTAGTCCGCCTGATCACATTGATCATCATGACACACGCGTCGGACATGTCTTGGTGCACGTACAAACACATACGCCGTACCGCTAGAAACCGCCTCAAGTGTACATCTACAACTCCCTCATATCCGCCCCTTGTGCTGGTACATGCGCGGCACGATGTAGAGGATGGACACGGTGAGGATGAGCATGGTGCCGACGAAGACGATCATGAGGAAGCGGTCGATGATCTTCGCGAGCATGCGCCACTCGTGCTTGATGTGGTCCCGTTTGATGCTCTTGCGCATCTTCGCGCTGATCTCTCGCAGATGCAGCAGGATCTCCTCGATCATCGGCAGGTTCTTGCGCTGCGCGACCAGCACCTCCAACTCGTCGTACATGCCGTTCAGACCGTTCCGGCAGCTGCCTCCTCCGGCGGCGGCGCCGCGGACACTGCCGTCGTCGACGTTCGCCGAGACTCCCTCGTACTTCCGCCGCCAGCTGTTGGCGGCCGCTACCTCGCTCAGGTGCAGGCACTCGGCCCGGTACGGGTTGAAGACGCACAGCAGCCGGCCGACGTAACCGAAGACGAGAGTCCGCAGCCAGCGCGGCACGGCGCGGGACGAGTCCTGGTGGTGCAGGTCGAGCACGACGACGCTCGCGAAGATCGACACCGCCGCCATCACCATCACCATCGTGAGGTAGATCGCTGCAACAGTCACGTGATATGGTGACGTCATCGGGTTACACACGCGGAGATGTGGAAGGTGTTGACATTGTGATGACTGGTGTGGAAGGTGTTGACATTGTGATGACTGGTGTGGAGGGTGTTGATATTGTGATGACTGGTGTGGAGGGTGTTGACATTGTGATGACTGGTGTGGAAGGTGTTGACATTGTGATGACTGGTGTGGAAGGTGTCGACATTGTGATGACTGGTGTGGAAGGTGTCGACATTGTGATGACTGGTGTGGAAGGTGTCGACATTGTGATGACTGGTGTGGAAGGTGTCTACATTGTGATGACTGGTGTGGAAAGTGTCGACATTGTGATGACTGGTGTGGAAGGTGTTGACATTGTGATGACTGGGGTGGAAGGTGTTGACATTGTGATGACTGGTGTGGAAGGTGTTGACATTGTGATGACTGGTGTGGAAGGTGTCGACATTGTGATGACTGGTGTGGAAGGTGTCGACATTGTGATGACTGGTGTGGAAGGTGTTGACATTGTGATGACTGGTGTGGAAGGTGTCGACATTGTGATGACTGGTGTGGAAGGTGTTGACATTGTGATGACTGGTGTGGAAGGTGTTGACATTGTGATGACTGGTGTGGAAGGTGTCGACATTGTGATGACTGGTGTGGAAGGTGTCGACATTGTGATGACTGGTGTGGAAGGTGTCGACATTGTGATGACTGGTGTGGAAGGTGTCGACATTGTGATGACTGGTGTGGAAGGTGTGACATTGTGATGACTGGGTGGAAGGTCAACGTTGACATTGTGATGACTGGTGTGGAATGTGTCTACATTGTGATGACTGGGGTGGAAGGTGTTGACATTGTGATGACTGGTGTGGAAGGTGTCGACATTGTGATGACTGGTGTGGAAGGTGTCTGACATTGTGATGACTGGTGTGGAAGGTGTCGACATTGTGATGACTGGTGTGGAAGGTGTCGACATTGTGATGACTGGTGTGGAAGGTGTCGACATTGTGATGACTGGTGTGGAAGGTGTTGACATTGTGATGACTGGGGTGGAAGGTGTTGACATTGTGATGACTGGTGTGGAAGGTGTTGACATTGTGATGACTGGTGTGGAAGGTGTTGACATTGTGATGACTGGTGTGGAAGGTGTTGACATTGTGATGACTGGTGTGGAAGGTGTCGACATTGTGATGACTGGTGTGGAAGGTGTCTACATTGTGATGACTGGTGTGGAAGGTGTTGACATTGTGATGACTGGTGTGGAAGGTGTCGACATTGTGATGACTGGTGTGGAAGGTGTTGACATTGTGATGACTGGTGTGGAAGGTGTTGACATTGTGATGACTGGTGTGGAAGGTGTTGACATTGTGATGACTGGTGTGATTACAATTAATGTAGTAGACTATGCGCAAATATATTACGTAGTTTTTGTTATATAATTTACAGAACTGCAGTGGGACTTTACTATTAAGGTCATCTCGCTTTTAAGATCACCCTTGGGATTGGGTCAAAATGACCTGATTAGCGATATGATCGAATGAGAGGGATTAATTTCAAAACTTTTAGTGTATATGGAATAAATTTAGGATTATGATAGGGTGACCTTAATTCCGAGGTGGCTGTGTATGTTATCACCAAACGAGGTTCAACTGTGTAACAAATACACGGCGTAATCAGTGGGCTGTATTAGTCAGTGGGATAGTTTAATCAGTAGGATGTCTTAACAGTAGGACATGGTGGTCAGTAGGATGTCTTAAACAGTAGGACATGGTGGTCAGTAGGATGTCTTAAACAGTAGGACATGGTGGTCAGTAGGATGTCTTAAACAGTAGGACATGGTGGTCAGTAGGATGTCTTAAACAGTAGGACATGGTGGTCAGTAGGATGTCTTAGACAGTAGGACATGGTGGTCAGTAGGATGTCTTAGACAGTAGGACATGGTGGTCAGTAGGATGTCTTAAACAGTAGGACATGGTGGTTAGTAGGATGTCTTAAACAGTGGGCTGTATTAGTCAGTGGGACAGTTTAATCAGTAGGATGTCTTAGACAGTAGGACATGGTGGTCAGTAGGATGTCTTAAACAGTAGGACATGGTGGTTAGTAGGATGTCTTAAACAGTAGGACATGGTGGTCAGTAGGATGTCTTAAACAGTAGGACATGGTGGTTAGTAGGATGTCTTAAACAGTAGGACATGGTGGTCAGTAGGATGTATTAAACAGTAGGACATGGTGGTTAGTAGGATGTCTTAAACAGTAGGACATGGTGGTCAGTAGGATGTATTAAACAGTAGGACATGGTGGTTAGTAGGATGTCTTAAACAGTAGGACATGGTGGTTAGTAGGATGTATTAAACAGTAGGACATGGTGGTCAGTAGGATGTCTTAAACAGTAGGACATGGTGGTCAGTAGGATGTATTAAACAGAAGGACATGGTGGTTAGTAGGATGTCTTAAACAGTAGGACATGGTGGTTAGTAGGATGTATTAAACAGAAGGACATGGTGGTTAGTAGGATGTCTTAAACAGTAGGACATGGTGGTCAGTAGGATGTATTAAACAGAAGGACATGGTGGTTAGTAGGATGTCTTAAACAGTAGGACATGGTGGTTAGTAGGATGTATTAAACAGAAGGATATGGTGGTTAGTAGGATGTCTTAAACAGTAGGACATGGTGGTTAGTAGGATGTATTAAACAGTAGGACATGGTGGTTAGTAGGATGTCTTAAACAGTAGGACATGGTGGTCAGTAGGATGTCTTAAACAGTAGGACATGGTGGTTAGTAGGATGTCTTAGACAGTAGGACATGGTGGTCAGTAGGATGTCTTAAACAGTGGGACATGGTGGTTTGTAGGATGTCTTAAACAGTGGGCTGTATTAGTCAGTGGGACAGTTTAATCAGTAGGATGTCTTAGACAGTAGGACATGATGGTCAGTAGGATGTCTTAAACAGTGAGACATGGTGGTTAGTAGGATGTCTTAAACAGTGGGCTGTATTAGTCAGTGGGACAGTTTAATCAGTAGGATGTCTTAGACAGTAGGACATGGTGGTTAGTAGGATGTCTTAAAAACAGTGGGCTGTATTAGTCAGTGGGACAGTTTAATCAGTAGGATGTCTTAGACAGTAGGACATGATGGTCAGTAGGATGTCTTAAACACATGGTGGTCAGTAGGATGTCTTAAACAGTGGGCTGTATTAGTCAGTGGGACAGTTTAATCAGTAGGATGTCTTAGACAGTAGGACATGGTGGTTAGTAGGATGTCTTAAAAACAGTGGGCTGTATTAGTCAGTGGGACAGTTTAATCAGTAGGATGTCTTAGACAGTAGGACATGGTGGTCAGTAGGATGTCTTAAACAGTAGGACATGGTGGTCAGTAGGATGTCTTAGACAGTAGGACATGGTGGTTAGTAGGATGTCTTAGACAGTAGGACATGGTGGTTAGTAGGATGTCTTAAAAACAGTGGGCTGTATTAGTCAGTGGGACAGTTTAATCAGTAGGATGTCTTAGACAGTAGGACATGGTGGTCAGTAGGATGTATTAAACAGTAGGACATGGTGGTTAGTAGGATGTCTTAAACAGTAGGACATGGTGGTCAGTAGGATGTCTTAAACAGTAGGACATGGTGGTCAGTAGGATGTCTTAGACAGTAGGACATGGTGGTCAGTAGGATGTCTTAGACAGTAGGACATGGTGGTCAGTAGGATGTCTTAAACAGTAGGACATGGTGGTTAGTAGGATGTCTTAAACAGTGGGCTGTATTAGTCAGTGGGACAGTTTAATCAGTAGGATGTCTTAGACAGTAGGACATGGTGGTCAGTAGGATGTCTTAAACAGTAGGACATGGTGGTTAGTAGGATGTCTTAAACAGTAGGACATGGTGGTCAGTAGGATGTCTTAAACAGTAGGACATGGTGGTTAGTAGGATGTCTTAAACAGTAGGACATGGTGGTCAGTAGGATGTATTAAACAGTAGGACATGGTGGTCAGTAGGATGTCTTAAACAGTAGGACATGGTGGTCAGTAGGATGTATTAAACAGAAGGACATGGTGGTTAGTAGGATGTCTTAAACAGTAGGACATGGTGGTTAGTAGGATGTATTAAACAGTAGGACATGGTGGTCAGTAGGATGTCTTAAACAGTAGGACATGGTGGTCAGTAGGATGTATTAAACAGAAGGACATGGTGGTTAGTAGGATGTCTTAAACAGTAGGACATGGTGGTTAGTAGGATGTATTAAACAGTAGGACATGGTGGTTAGTAGGATGTCTTAAACAGTAGGACATGGTGGTCAGTAGGATGTATTAAACAGAAGGACATGGTGGTTAGTAGGATGTCTTAAACAGTAGGACATGGTGGTTAGTAGGATGTATTAAACAGTAGGACATGGTGGTTAGTAGGATGTCTTAAACAGTAGGACATGGTGGTTAGTAGGATGTATTAAACAGTAGGACATGGTGGTTAGTAGGATGTCTTAGACAGTAGGACATGGTGGTCAGTAGGATGTCTTAAACAGTGGGACATGGTGGTCAGTAGGATGTCTTAAACAGTGGGCTGTATTAGTCAGTGGGACAGTTTAATCAGTAGGATGTCTTAGACAGTAGGACATGATGGTCAGTAGGATGTCTTAAACAGTGAGACATGGTGGTTAGTAGGATGTCTTAAACAGTGGGCTGTATTAGTCAGTGGGACAGTTTAATCAGTAGGATGTCTTAGACAGTAGGACATGGTGGTTAGTAGGATGTCTTAAAAACAGTGGGCTGTATTAGTCAGTGGGACAGTTTAATCAGTAGGATGTCTTAGACAGTAGGACATGATGGTCAGTAGGATGTCTTAAACAGTGAGACATGGTGGTTAGTAGGATGTCTTAAACAGTGGGCTGTATTAGTCAGTGGGACAGTTTAATCAGTAGGATGTCTTAGACAGTAGGACATGGTGGTTAGTAGGATGTCTTAAAAACAGTGGGCTGTATTAGTCAGTGGGACAGTTTAATCAGTAGGATGTCTTAGACAGTAGGACATGGTGGTCAGTAGGATGTCTTAAACAGTAGGACATGGTGGTCAGTAGGATGTCTTAGACAGTAGGACATGGTGGTTAGTAGGATGTCTTAGACAGTAGGACATGGTGGTTAGTAGGATGTCTTAAAAACAGTGGGCTGTATTAGTCAGTGGGACAGTTTAATCAGTAGGATGTCTTAGACAGTAGGACATGGTGGTCAGTAGGGTGTCTTAAACAGTGGGACATGGTGGTCAGTAGGATGTCTTAAACAGTAGGACATGGTGGTTAGTAGGATGTCTTAAACAGTAGGACATGGTGGTCAGTAGGATGTCTTAAACAGTAGGACATGGTGGTCAGTAGGATGTCTTAAACAGTAGGACATGGTGGTCAGTAGGATGTCTTAAACAGTAGGACACGGTGGTTAGTAGGATGTCTTAAACAGTAGGACATGGTGGTCAGTAGGATGTCTTAAACAGTAGGACATGGTGGTCAGTAGGATGTCTTAAACAGTGGGCTGTATTAGTCAGTGGGACAGTTTAATCAGTAGGATGTCTTAGACAGTAGGACACGGTGGTTAGTAGGATGTCTTAAACAGTAGGACATGGTGGTCAGTAGGATGTCTTAAACAGTGGGCTGTATTAGTCAGTGGGACAGTTTAATCAGTAGGATGTCTTAGACAGTAGGACATGGTGGTCAGTAGGATGTCTTAAACAGTGGGCTGTATTAGTCAGTGGGACAGTTTAATCAGTAGGATGTCTTAGACAGTAGGACATGGTGGTCAGTAGGATGTCTTAAACAGTGGGCTGTATTAGTCAGTGGGACAGTTTAATCAGTAGGATGTCTTAGACAGTAGGACATGGTGGTCAGTAGGATGTCTTAAACAGTAGGACATGGTGGTTAGTAGGATGTCTTAAACAGTGGGCTGTATTAGTCAGTGGGACAGTTTAATCAGTAGGATGTCTTAGACAGTAGGACATGGTGGTCAGTAGGATGTCTTAAACAGTGGGCTGTATTAGTCAGTGGGACAGTTTAATCAGTAGGATGTCTTAGACAGTAGGACATGGTGGTCAGTAGGATGTCTTAAACAGTGGGCTGTATTAGTCAGTGGGACAGTTTAATCAGTAGGATGTCTTAGACAGTAGGACATGGTGGTCAGTAGGATGTCTTAAACAGTAGGACATGGTGGTTAGTAGGATGTCTTAAACAGTGGGCTGTATTAGTCAGTGGGACAGTTTAATCAGTAGGATGTCTTAGACAGTAGGACATGGTGGTCAGTAGGATGTCTTAAACAGTGGGCTGTATTAGTCAGTGGGACAGTTTAATCAGTAGGATGTCTTAAACAGTAGGACATGGTGGTTAGTAGGATGTCTTAAACAGTAGGACATGGTGGTTAGTAGGATGTCTTAAACAGTGGGCTGTATTAGTCAGTGGGACAGTTTAATCAGTAGGATGTCTTAAACAGTAGGACATGGTGGTCAGTAGGATGTCTTAAACAGTAGGACATGGTGGTCAGTAGGATGTCTTAAACAGTGGGCTGTATTAGTCAGTGGGACAGTTTAATCAGTAGGATGTCTTAAACAGTAGGACACGGTGGTCAGTAGGATGTCTTAGACAGTAGGACATGGTGGTCAGTAGGATGTCTTAGACAGTAGGACATGGTGGTTAGTAGGATGTCTTAGACAGTAGGACATGGTGGTTAGTAGGATGTCTTAAACAGTGGGCTGTATTAGTCAGTGGGACAGTTTAATCAGTAGGATGTCTTAGACAGTAGGACATGGTGGTTAGTAGGATGTCTTAAACAGTGGGCTGTATTAGTCAGTGGGACAGTTTAATCAGTAGGATGTCTTAAACAGTGGGACATGGTGGTCAGTAGGATGTCTTAAACAGTGGGCTGTATTAGTCAGTGGGACAGTTTAATCAGTAGGATGTCTTAGACAGTAGGACATGGTGGTCAGTAGGATGTATTAAACAGTAGGACATGGTGGTTAGTAGGATGTCTTAAACAGTAGGACATGGTGGTCAGTAGGATGTCTTAAACAGTAGGACATGGTGGTCAGTAGGATGTCTTAAACAGTAGGACATGGTGGTTAGTAGGATGTCTTAAACAGTAGGACATGGTGGTCAGTAGGATGTCTTAAACAGTGGTGGTCAGTAGGATGTCTTAAACAGTGGGACATGGTGGTTAGTAGGATGTCTTAAACAGTAGGACATGGTGGTTAGTAGGATGTCTTAAACAGTGGGACATGGTGGTTAGTAGGATGTCTTAAACAGTAGGACATGGTGGTCAGTAGGATGTCTTAAACAGTGGGCTGTATTAGTCAGTGGGACAGTTTAATCAGTAGGATGTCTTAGACAGTAGGACATGGTGGTTAGTAGGATGTCTTAAACAGTGGGCTGTATTAGTCAGTGGGACAGTTTAATCAGTAGGATGTCTTAGACAGTAGGACATGGTGGTCAGTAGGATGTCTTAAACAGTGGGCTGTATTAGTCAGTGGGACAGTTTAATCAGTAGGATGTCTTAGACAGTAGGACATGGTGGTCAGTAGGATGTCTTAAACAGTGGGATGTATTAGTCAGTGGGACAGTTTAATCAGTAGGATGTCTTAGACAGTAGGACATGGTGGTCAGTAGGATGTCTTAAACAGTAGGACATGGTGGTTAGTAGGATGTCTTAAACAGTAGGACATGGTGGTCAGTAGGATGTCTTAAACAGTAGGACATGGTGGTTAGTAGGATGTCTTAAACAGTAGGACATGGTGGTTAGTAGGATGTCTTAAACAGTAGGACATGGTGGTCAGTAGGATGTCTTAAACAGTAGGACATGGTGGTTAGTAGGATGTCTTAAACAGTAGGACATGGTAGTCAGTAGGATGTCTTAAACAGTAGGACATGGTGGTTAGTAGGATGTCTTAAACAGTAGGACACGGTGGTCAGTAGGATGTCTTAAACAGTAGGACATGGTGGTTAGTAGGATGTCTTAAACAGTAGGACATGGTGGTTAGTAGGATGTATTAAACAGTAGGACATGGTGGTTAGTAGGATGTCTTAAACAGTAGGACATGGTGGTCAGTAGGATGTATTAAACAGAAGGACATGGTGGTTAGTAGGATGTCTTAAACAGTAGGACATGGTGGTCAGTAGGATGTATTAAACAGTAGGACATGGTGGTTAGTAGGATGTCTTAAACAGTAGGACATGGTGGTTAGTAGGATGTATTAAACAGTAGGACATGGTGGTCAGTAGGATGTCTTAAACAGTAGGACATGGTGGTTAGTAGGATGTCTTAAACAGTAGGACATGGTGGTTAGTAGGATGTCTTAAACAGTAGGACATGGTGGTCAGTAGGATGTATTAAACAGTAGGACATGGTGGTTAGTAGGATGTCTTAAACAGTAGGACATGGTGGTCAGTAGGATGTCTTAAACAGTAGGACATGGTGGTTAGTAGGATGTCTTAAACAGTAGGACACGGTGGTCAGTAGGATGTCTTAAACAGTAGGACATGGTGGTTAGTAGGATGTCTTAAACAGTAGGACATGGTGGTTAGTAGTAGGATGTATTAAACAGTAGGACATGGTGGTTAGTAGGATGTCTTAAACAGTAGGACATGGTGGTCAGTAGGATGTATTAAACAGAAGGACATGGTGGTTAGTAGGATGTCTTAAACAGTAGGACATGGTGGTCAGTAGGATGTATTAAACAGTAGGACATGGTGGTTAGTAGGATGTCTTAAACAGTAGGACATGGTGGTCAGTAGGATGTATTAAACAGTAGGACATGGTGGTTAGTAGGATGTCTTAAACAGTAGGACATGGTGGTTAGTAGGATGTATTAAACAGTAGGACATGGTGGTTAGTAGGATGTCTTAAACAGTAGGACACGGTGGTCAGTAGGATGTCTTAAACAGTAGGACATGGTGGTTAGTAGGATGTATTAAACAGTAGGACATGGTGGTCAGTAGGATGTCTTAAACAGTAGGACATGGTGGTCAGTAGGATGTATTAAACAGTAGGACATGGTGGTTAGTAGGATGTCTTAAACAGTAGGACATGGTGGTCAGTAGGATGTCTTAAACAGTAGGACATGGTGGTTAGTAGGATGTCTTAAACAGTAGGACATGGTGGTCAGTAGGATATCTTAAACAGTAGGACATGGTGGTTAGTAGGATGTCTTAAACAGTAGGACATGGTGGTCAGTAGGATGTCTTAAACAGTAGGACATGGTGGTTAGTAGGATGTCTTAAACAGTAGGACATGGTGGTCAGTAGGATGTATTAAACAGTAGGACATGGTGGTTAGTAGGATGTCTTAAACAGTAGGACACGGTGGTCAGTAGGATGTCTTAAACAGTAGGACATGGTGGTCAGTAGGATGTCTTAAACAGTAGGACATGGTGGTCAGTAGGATGTCTTAAACAGTAGGACATGGTGGTCAGTAGGATGTCTTAAACAGTAGGACATGGTGGTCAGTAGGATGTCTTAGACAGTAGGACATGGTGGTCAGTAGGATGTCTTAAACAGTAGGACATGGTGGTTAGTAGGATGTCTTAGACAGTAGGACATGGTGGTCAGTAGGATGTCTTAAACAGTAGGACATGGTGGTCAGTAGGATGTCTTAAACAGTAGGACATGGTGGTTAGTAGGATGTATTAAACAGTAGGACATGGTGGTTAGTAGGATGTCTTAAACAGTAGGACATGGTGGTTAGTAGGATGTCTTAGACAGTAGGACACGGTGGTCAGTAGGATGTCTTAAACAGTAGGACATGGTGGTTAGTAGGATGTCTTAAACAGTAGGACACGGTGGTCAGTAGGATGTCTTAAACAGTAGGACATGGTGGTTAGTAGGATGTCTTAAACAGTAGGACATGGTGGTTAGTAGGATGTATTAAACAGTAGGACATGGTGGTCAGTAGGATGTCTTAAACAGTAGGACACGGTGGTTAGTAGGATGTCTTAAACAGTAGGACACGGTGGTTAGTAGGATGTCTTAAACAGTAGGACATGGTGGTTAGTAGGATGTCTTAAACAGTAGGACACGGTGGTCAGTAGGATGTCTTAAACAGTAGGACACGGTGGTTAGTAGGATGTCTTAAACAGTAGGACACGGTGGTTAGTAGGATGTCTTAAACAGTAGGACATGGTGGTTAGTAGGATGTCTTAAACAGTAGGACATGGTGGTTAGTAGGATGTCTTAAACAGTAGGACATGGTGGTCAGTAGGATGTATTAAACAGTAGGACATGGTGGTTAGTAGGATGTCTTAAACAGTAGGACACGGTGGTCAGTAGGATGTCTTAAACAGTAGGACATGGTGGTCAGTAGGATGTCTTAAACAGTAGGACATGGTGGTTAGTAGGATGTCTTAAACAGTAGGACATGGTGGTTAGTAGGATGTCTTAAACAGTAGGACATGGTGGTCAGTAGGATGTCTTAAACAGTAGGACATGGTGGTCAGTAGGATGTATTAAACAGTAGGATGGTCAGTAGGATGTCTTAAACAGTGAGACATGGTGGTTAGTAGGATGTCTTAAACAGTAGGACATGGTGGTTAGTAGGATGTCTTAAACAGTAGGACATGGTGGTCAGTAGGATGTCTTAAACAGTAGGACATGGTGGTTAGTAGGATGTCTTAAACAGTAGGACATGGTGGTCAGTAGGATATCTTAAGACATGATGGTCAGTAGGATGTCTTAAACAGTAGGACATGGTGGTTAGTAGGATGTCTTAAACAGTAGGACACGGGGTTAGTAGGATGTATTAAACAGTAGGACATGGTGGTTAGTAGGATGTCTTAAACAGTAGGACACGGTGGTCAGTAGGATGTCTTAAACAGTAGGACATGGTGGTTAGTAGGATGTCTTAAACAGTAGGACATGGTGGTCAGTAGGATGTATTAAACAGTAGGACATGGTGGTTAGTAGGATGTCTTAAACAGTAGGACATGGTGGTTAGTAGGATGTCTTAAACAGTAGGACACGGTGGTCAGTAGGATGTCTTAAACAGTAGGACATGGTGGTTAGTAGGATGTCTTAAACAGTAGGACATGGTGGTTAGTAGGATGTCTTAAACAGTAGGACATGGTGGTCAGTAGGATGTCTTAAACAGTAGGACATGGTGGTTAGTAGGATGTCTTAAACAGTAGGACACGGTGGTCAGTAGGATGTATTAAACAGTAGGACATGGTGGTTAGTAGGATGTCTTAAACAGTAGGACATGGTGGTTAGTAGGATGTCTTAAACAGTAGGACATGGTGGTCAGTAGGATGTCTTAGACAGTAGGACATGGTGGTCAGTAGGATGTCTTAAACAGTAGGACATGGTGGTCAGTAGGATGTCTTAAACAGTAGGACATGGTGGTTAGTAGGATGTCTTAAACAGTAGGACATGGTGGTCAGTAGGATGTCTTAGACAGTAGGACATGGTGGTCAGTAGGATGTCTTAAACAGTAGGACATGGTGGTCAGTAGGATGTCTTAAACAGTAGGACATGGTGGTTAGTAGGATGTCTTAAACAGTAGGACATGGTGGTCAGTAGGATGTCTTAGACAGTAGGACATGGTGGTCAGTAGGATGTCTTAAACAGTAGGACATGGTGGTTAGTAGGATGTCTTAAACAGTAGGACATGGTGGTCAGTAGGATGTCTTAGTAGGACATGGTGGTCAGTAGGATGTCTTAAACAGTAGGACATGGTGGTCAGTAGGATGTCTTAAACAGTAGGACATGGTGGTCAGTAGGATGTCTTAAACAGTAGGACATGGTGGTCAGTAGGATGTCTTAAACAGTGGGACATGGTGGTTAGTAGGATGTCTTAAACTGTAGGACATGGTGGTCAGTAGGATATCTTAAACAGTAGGACATCGTGGTCAGTAGGATGTCTTAAAGAGTAGGACATGGTGGTTAGTAGGATGTCTTAAACAGTAGGACATGGTGGTCAGTAGGATGTCTTAAACAGTAGGACATGGTGGTTAGTAGGATGTCTTAAACTGTAGGACATGGTGGTCAGTAGGATGTCTTAAACAGTGGGACATGGTGGTTAGTAGGATGTCTTAAACAGTGGGCTGTATTAGTCAGTGGGACAGTTTAATCAGTAGGATGTCTTAGACAGTAGGACATGGTGGTCAGTAGGATATCTTAAACAGTAGGACATGGTGGTCAGTAGGATGTCTTAAACAGTAGGACATGGTGGTCAGTAGGGTGTATTAAACAGTAGGCTGTTTTAGTCAGTAGGATGTCGTAATCATGTGGGATGTCATAGACAGTCGGATGTCATCGCATTCGTTATCACTGCTATGTGCATTGTTACCACACTGTGACACCGTCTTACACCTCGTTGATCAAACATATTAACGGCTCGTCTTACAATTGTTTTCTCGTAAATACCAACGACACTGTACGTACCTATTAGAGGGACGTCTTCGGACGTCTTCGGGACGTTGTCAGCGACGAGCAGCAGGAAGACAGAGAACGACAGCAGGACGGTGATCCCGAGCGAGACCTTCTCCCCGGAGTCCGGCGGCAGATAGAAGACGAGCATAGCGAGGAGAGACATGAGGACGCAGGGGGCGACGACGTTGATGAGGTAGTAGCGAGGTTTGCGCTGTAGGTGGAGCACGAAGCGCACGGTGGGGAACGGAATACCCGGATCGGAACCGAAGAACTGGTCGAAGCGGAGCGACTCCGTGGCCGTGATGTCCCACTCCCCGTGGGTCTTGTACACGTCCAGTCCGATCTCCGCCGAGGAGTTCACTAGGTTCACGAAGCGACCGTCGTATGTCCAGTCGACGAAGTCCAGACCGCAGGCTTGTCGGTCGAACGGGTAGAGCGAGATGTCGAGTTGGCAGGAGGTCGTGAATTTCCCTCCCGGCACCCACTGCACGGAGCCGTCGAAGTCGACGCCCGCGCGGAACTTCTTGTCGGCCTGGTCGTCGTAGATCGCCTCGGCACTGCCGCGGAGGAATACATCTTAGTGAATCACGACGGTGTGGGGGTGATTCACACGTCAGTGCAATCAGGATCACGGTGCAAATCGCACAACAATATAGTCTGGATCATTGAGTAAATCACAGTAAATCACACACCGATGCAATCAGGATCATTGAGAACATCGCACATCAATACAGTGAGATCGTGGAGCAAATGACACATTAATACATTTAGGATTATCGAGTAATTCACACACATATATAGTTAGGATCAGTGAGTAAATCTCACATCAAAACAATCTGTATCTTGGAGCATATCACATATCAATACAATCAGGATCGTTGAAAGAATCACGTATCAAAACAATTACGATCAGATCACAATTGATCATCCGGAAGAGTTTCGCGAAAATGTTTGTATGCTGACTGATATCAGTAATTTATTCGTGAAGATCTACCAGTTTGCTCTACCCTATTGGAGCCATTGAATTCGGTAGGTTGAAAGTATGGGGCATTGTGGCGGTAGTTTACATATATGAAGAGGCGTGAGTCTCTCTAAGATCACATTTTCAAAAGACTGATAGATGTATTGTTAACTTGTGAAACCTGCCCATTTCAAGGACGAATCGTTTGCAATTATTAAAAGAAAGGCGCGAGATGGCGTGTTCCAACGGCATTCCTGAGTAGGCTGTAGACTGTGGCACTGAGAAAGCAACAAGTGCGGAAGCTGCCAATTTGCAAGATCAACTACGTTCTAAGAATAACAACAATAAAAAATCTTGACGAAAGAGATTGGAGTGAAATGCAACCTAACAGAAGGATTACTGAGGAAGCGGATGAGATGGCCAAGCCGTTGAGTAAGAATGGATGCAGGACAATTGACAAAGAGAACACAGAACACCAAGGAAGACGAAGACTGGGGATGTCACAGCTGAGATGGGAGGACTGTGTGGAAAAAAATACGAGACGACTACAAGAGGAGGCTGAATGAAGGAGAGAGGGGGTTGTGGGGGAAAGGTTGGAAAAACGCAGAGAGGTTCAGAAATGTTGTACCTGACGGTCACTCTTGTAGGGCAGGGAGCAAGGAATAGAACAACGGTGATGAGAGGGGTGGAAAACGTCTGTTAACGACACTGTGCCAAAGTTTATAACTGTGTTAATGTTGTGTAACTTGTTACAGTAATTAACAGTCACTATGACCACCAGTAGGAAAGCAACTTGGGTTTGTGCTTTATTGAGAAATGTGCATTCCTGAATGTTAACTTTTCCATCTGCTTTGGAATGAGATATGATGTCGTACTGGCTTCAGGAATAATACATTCCTCCCCAGTATTTGATTAATGAAAGCGGGTTAGCATTTGCGTCCGATAGAAATACAACTTAACAAACGTGTTGATGCCATAACGATTTAACACTAACAGTGATAACCAGAATGCAGCTCGCTGGACCCACCCAATTCGGCGGGATGCTATATTTGACGCAGACCACAAGAAAATGTAAATAACAGCGATAGGCTTAACTGAGACAAGTGCAAACTCTGAAATATCGCTACGCCGACAACTGTGCGATTACCGGAACACATATAATGGCAGATAGCCAGTGATAGATTACTGCTGAAGGAGGGATTAACGACAAAGCCAAACCTCACATTTACATATGTGTGAAGCCGCACGTCTCCAGAGGCAAGAGTTTGTAGAAACTAGGTTTCATGTACGATCACCGTCACAGGTTCCAAGAATACCCGCCTTCTATGTGGCTGAAGTCTTGTCACTTGTGCGTTAATATATCACTGCTAATAGATGTAACGAATGACTAATGTGAATATGTTTTTTTTCTGCGGTCGCGTTTCTGTGGCCATAACTTCTTGATTCATTGATGACGGATAGGATTATAGCTCACTGTGGTTTCTGAGAAATTCAGCCCAACACAATATTCTTGTTAGTTTCACCTCACATCAATATCACTTACCTGATCGAGTTTGAGAAAATAATGTAGGCTATATTTCAGAAAAAACCTTTAGGCGTGACAACCCTCAGAAATGTCGATGTAGGTGATTTTGAAATATTGGCCCTTCAGGTTTAATACCATTAGAGTGTTTACGCCCGGGGAATTGCCATCATTAAAATCTAGCGCGGTACCAAAGTACAGAGAAACGCCAATTTCGTTATTTATTTCAATATAGAAATATTAAAAACAAAAGGAACTTAATGTCGCAAGACATGATCAACAGATACGCCGACACAATAGAGTGGTAGACTTAGACAGTGGTAGACTTAGACAGTGGTAGACTTAAACAGTGGTAGACTTAGACAGTGGTAGACTTAGACAGTGGTAGACTTAAACAGTGGTAGCCTTAGACAGTGGTAGCCTTAGACAGTGGTAGACTTAGACAGTGGTAGACTTAGACAGTGGTAGACTTAAACAGTGGTAGACTTAAACAATGGTAGCCTTAAACAGTGGTAGACTTAGACAGTGGTAGACTTAGACAGTGGTAGACTTAAACAGTGGTAGACTTAGACAGTGGTAGACTTAGACAGTGGTAGACTTAAACAGTGGTAGACTTAGACAGTGGTAGACTTAGACAGTGGTAGACTTAAAGACAGTGGTAGACTTAGACAGTGGTAGACTTAGACAGTGGTAGACTTAAACAGTGGTAGACTTAAACAATGGTAGCCTTAACAGTGGTAGACTTAAACAGTGGTAGACTTAAACAGTGGTAGACTTAAACAGTGGTAGACTTAAACAGTGGTAGACTTAAACAGTGGTAGCCTTAAACAGTGGTAGCCTTAAACAGTGGTAGACTTAAACACTGGTAGCCTTAAACAGTGGTAGCCTTAAAAAGTGGTAGACTTAAACAGTGGTAGACTTAGACAGTGGTAGCCTTAAACAGTGGTAGACTTAAACAGTGGTACACTTAAACAGTGGTAAACTTAAACAGTGGTAGCATTAAACAGTGGTAACATTAAACAGTGGTAGACTTAAACACTGGTAGACTTAGACAGTGGTAGCCTTAAACAGTGTTAGACTTAAATAGTGGTATACTTAAACAGTGGTAGCCTTAAACAGTGGTAGATTTAAACCGTGGTAGACTTAAACATTGGTAGACTTAAACAGTGGTAACATTAAACAGTGGTAGACTTAAACACTGTAGACTTAGATACTGGCAGACTTGACAGAGGACAGTGGCACGCGGAGAAGAAAGAGGCAGAACAGAATTCCCCGGGAATAAGGGAACCGGAAGTGCTCACAAATGCATGCGTGGAATGGGAATGTTCTGGTAACTGACGTCAGACCACACCGTTATGTAATGTCCGTCCGCCATTACCTAAACTAGTACCTGTGAAAATGGCGTTTAGTGTCATGTGAGATGTTTCGAGCCGAGTGGCAGAGAAAACTTTTGATGATAATTAAAATGAGATAACAATCGAAATATGAAGCCAGAACAATAAATATGCACTATAATACAGCATGCCTGGTCTTACAATACAACACAAGTCTAACCTTGACCAGCTGCCGAAATATACAGTCTGAAAGTGTCCCGATAAAATGACCATATGATGTGAATAAATTAGCATAGTTTACGTGATGAATCAGCTTAAAGGAAATGTTTAATTAAATGTTCATCCCGCGCGTGACATATTACATTGGTCTTCTATGTAAAATATGTCATGGTCTTATCCCAGTTATCTCACCTGTTCTCGAGGCCGAAGTCTGGCAGCCAGAGCAGGTTGGGTGGAATGATAATCCGCCTCACACCGCCGTACTCGGCCGGGTCCCACGTCAAGTATTCGTCCTTCCACAACTAAAACAAGAGCCGCGTCAAGAGTCGACGGCACCCACGATTGATGCGCGAGAGCGTGCACGCACAGGAGGCGCGGGTGTGATTTAATAACGGACACCCACAGGAAGAAAATTCACAAACACTCACCAGTAATATGACCTTATTTGCATGATTAGTTTGTTCAGGAAAATGGTAAATGCGAACACACGAAGAGAAAGAGATGGGGAGAGAGAGAGGCACAGACACAGACACAGACACAGACACAGACACAGACACAGACACAGACACAGACACAGACACAGACACAGACACAGACACAGACACAGAAACAGAAACAGAAACAGAAACAGAAACAGAAACAGAAACAGAAACAGAAACAGAAACACAGACAGACAGACAGACAGACAGACAGACAGACAAACAGGCATACAGATATACAAACAAAGATCGAACAAATATACGGACAGACAGACGGACAGACACACACACACTTGAATATGTGGTTTTGTAGTTTAATTATTTGTATATGACTTTCATCCCACGCAAATAAACATGACATGAGAAGCACATACGGCGACAGAGACAAACAGGAAATGTCGTGATATTGGGCACTGTGTTGTCTTCCGGTCATGTCCGCAAGGCACTGATGACTAATTCATAGTTTCTGATGGAGCAGTTTGCTGCTGGCCCTAACTTCAAAGATGTATAGGAGTAGCTCAATCCCCCACATCTCTAGTAATCTTGTATCTGGGTCACCAGCTTGAAAGGATATTGGACTCAGCTTCGCGTAGTGCAAACTCTAACCGTTCTCTTTCAAATAACACGATACATTAAGACGCAGTGTGTCGTTGCAGTGGGATCGACATGTAATGGTCTTTGCCCAGTGGACACCACAGTGTGCTACGTGATCGTGTTTAGTAGTGGACACCGCTATGGGAATCCTGATGGAGGTAATGCGGTGGACACCGCAAGAGGCTGAATAATGTTCCTGTGATGCTGAACTTACCACTTCTAGCCAGCCAAATGTCGTGAGCACCTGATTCTTCTCATCCTACAAGCACAAACATGTCGGTCAGTAAACAAGAACACAAGCCCAGTAAATACAGCTGCACCTGGATGCATCGATTTTGTCGACAAATCTAGTTATCTATATTGAAACGTAGAATAAATTCAATATGCGAGCACGCGCAGGACACGTTTTCTACTTCGCTCTCTTCCCTGACTAAGCAGTTGCTTCCTTCAGTGAGGAGACACACATCGCAAAACGAACGTGTCATCGAGTAGCACCTCAGTAAACATAACTGCCTCCGATTGCTTGCATGCTTAATATATGTGTTGTGTCTCTTCTGCCCCTGCTCCAAATAGATACGTTTCACTGCATATCTACTAGATTCAGCCCATCTGGGCTTCATTGTCGATGGCAGTAGTCATGTCCTGGTTTTACACCTGGGCGTAAAATAGGTCAGAGACAAATGCGAATGTGTATACGAATATGTGGTTAGCGCTAACTCTCATAGGCATGTTTTTTTTAGTATTAATGATACATTGTTATCAGCAACACAAGTTTCTGGAAATTTGCTGTCCATAATTTATCCATACTGCAAATATACATATATTATTATATCCTTCTTCTTTATAACATTTGAAAAAAGTTTACTATTTTTGACGGTCGGAAGTCTCTCTTTAGCCCCAGGGTCAGCCTCATTAGATAAATAGTTACAAACTACATATCAAAACTGCACGAACAAAAGGTGGCGAAGTTCATCTTTCCCTCCTTGTGCCTATTTCTTTACAACATTTGCGTTTCTAGAATTCATATACCGAGGCAGGGATTACTCTAGCATTTTATTGTACTTCGTGCATTACAAATACGAAGTTGAACTTGTATTCCTTTGGCACAAGGAGTGAGATGCCTAATCACATTATCACTAAGACAACAACTAACAGGAAGTGTATTCAGTTATACACTCAGATTGTACGTGTAAGTATTAAAAACTAAAGAGGATAATTTCTGCCCCTGCTTAACACCGTTGTCCACCGAGTTACATAGCTCTAGCATCTAGAACCGTGACAGATTGACAGGCTGAGCGGCATTATTGTAAAACATACGTAGTTCCTTATATGTAAACACACAAAGTTCCGATCCATGTTTAGGTTTAAATCAAAATTGACGTAACATAATTTGTAAGTACATCTCCATTCTGTTAAATAGCACTGTATTTATTATCTCGGAACAAATGTTCGAAAGACATATTGGTCTGTATTTACCTTCTTAATCGACCTATTCTTGTCTCTAGTAATCGGTGCAATAAAAGACTCAACAATTGTTGCTGGTGTATAGCCATGTAGTTGAATAATCTGTTTAATATTTACTGTAGGAGAAAGAGAAAGGAAAACCAAACTCATAAAACAAAAACAGGAACATGAATATGACACATGCAGTGGACCTTTTATGGAAGCTTAGACTTGTGTAGGAGGGTAGATTGTACAGGAGAATAGAGTTATGTAAGAAGATGTAATCATGTTGATGTATACACCCGAGTAGGTGTAGCGAAGTAATACTAGTAGTAATACTATTATTATAGTAATACTATTATATGGGTGGGTCAACATATTGTGATCGGTTGACATGGAATGTTTGGGCTGGCTGTGGTACCATCTTTTATGTCAACTGCACGCTGCAAGACGGACGATTACCATCTGCCGAGGCACTAATGTGTACGCGCCCTCACCAAATGCAACTACTCATTTTCACCCGACATGCGGGCAGCCAGACTATCTCCTGCTGCGATACCGTGGACGATACGGTAATCACAGTTACGCTACATTATCATCCACGTAGAACAATTCTCGGCGACGATGGTTGCAATAGCAGGTGGTACATGCTGCTGCTTCTACTGCTGCTGTTGCTGCCGTGATTGTTGCAGCTACAGCAGCTGTGTTTGTTGCTGAGTACTTCTTCTGCGATGACCAAAGCAAAACGTTCGTATTAACGTTCGAATCCTCGGTGTAAGAGAAGCGAGGTGTCCAGCGGTCGCCTCGCAAAGCTTAATTGGATTTCACATTTGTTTAAGAAATGTTTCTTATTTACTGATGTTACAGGTATCAGAAATAGTGTTCCTTAGCAATGTCCACGTAATTAAATAATTAAAAATTGATTAATATATATATATATATATATATATATATATATATATATATATATATATATATATATATATATTCAGCATGCAATTATCATCTTAACATTACATTCTACACTAGTATATATATATATATATATATATATATATATATATATATATATATATATATATATATATATAATTATTATATATATATATATATATATATATATATAGTTACTATTATAATATATATATATATATATATATATATATATATATATATATATATATATATATAGCAAAACATATGGCCTGTGAAATATATAACGTTTCAAACCTTATTACCAGATTCCCTAAGTAATAGTTACAAATACAATTGGTCACATCGCCGTATGTCGCTGCTATCGTTTGTGAAACGAGCCTGCGTCAATTGTTGACGCAGAAGCGACAGAAACTCTTACAGATAGTAGTATGCGTCTGACACTGCATGTGACGAACACAGATCTGAATCAAGTGATTCTCTGATATAGAAAATTGCATGTAAAACCTGCGTAGAAAATTTGATTATGCAGTTTTTTTGGTAATTGGTTGATTTTGCTACGTGGATTGTTGTTGAAAATATATGTGCTACAAAATTTGTCTAACATTTTTGTTGGCCTCATGACACACATTTCGATGTGAACTCTGTAGATTTAGACAAATGTCAACTAGTCTTTTTCAGCTTCCATGATAGAAGAATCGAGGGCAAACGACTTAACGTTGTCGCAGACACAGACGTGATCTCTCATCCGTATTTATCTAGCGTGTACGATTTCCCATTTCAATCCCCTTATCTCGCGATATGTAACTGACAATCGTCTCAGACACAGCGCGTATCAGTTACCGTTCCATCGTATGAAGGGATTTGTTTAAATCTCGATTCGCAGATGTCGTAAGTGATCGATGTGGATCGTATCAGCGACATCAGTCATGTCATTCGCAACGACTCACTTGCCTAGAGGTCTTATAACGACGGAGGAAATTGTACTATGTAGGTCGTCGCAACAACATATAACACACTAATAGCTGTGTGCATTAAAACAGTCTTGTTTGTTAATCATGTTTTAATTGTTAAAAATAAAACATTGATATCATTAAGCGTATATTAATTTTTATTAATTGTTCGTGGGATATTCAAACTGCATAGACATGGTGGCAGGCTTAGTTGCCGAGTCGTGACACTTGTCTTTAATGTAGGTCGTCGCAACAACATATAACACACTAATAGCTGTGTGCATTAAAACAGTCTTGTTTGTTAATCATGTTTTAATTGTTAAAAATAAAACATTGATATCATTAAGCGTATATTAATTGTTATTAATTGTTCGTGGGATATTCAAACTGCATAGACACGGTGGCAGGCTTAGTTGCCGAGTCGTGACACTTGTCTTTAATGTAGGTCGTCGCAACAACATATAACACACTAATAGCTGTGTGCATTAAAACAGTCTTGTTTGTTAATCATGTTTTAATTGTTAAAAATAAAACATTGATATCATTAAGCGTATATTAATTGTTATTAATTGTTCGTGGGATATTCAAACTGCATAGACATGGTGGCAGGCTTAGTTGCCGAGTCGTGACACTTCTCTTTAATGTAGGTCGTCGCAACAACATATAACACACTAATAGCTGTGTGCATTAAAACAGTCTTGTTTGTTAATCATGTTTTAATTGTTAAAAATAAAACATTGATATCATTAAGCGTATATTAATTTTTATTAATTGTTCGTGGGATATTCAAACTGCATAGACACGGTGGCAGGCTTAGTTGCCGAGTCGTGACACTTCTCTTTAATGTAGGTCGTCGCAACAACATATAACACACTAATAGCTGTGTGCATTAAAACAGTCTTGTTTGTTAATCATGTTTTAATTGTTAAAAATAAAACATTGATATCATTAAGCGTATATTAATTTTTATCAATTGTTCGTGGGATATTCAAACTGCATAGACACGGTGGCAGGCTTAGTTGCCGAGTCGTGACACTTCTCTTTAATGTAGGTCGTCGCAACAACATATAACACACTAATAGCTGTGTGCATTAAAACAGTCTTGTTTGTTAATCATGTTTTAATTGTTAAAAATAAAACATTGATATCATTAAGCGTATATTAATTTTTATTAATTGTTCGTGGGATATTCAAACTGCATAGACACGGTGGCAGGCTTAGTTGCCGAGTCGTGACACTTCTCTTTAATGTAGGTCGTCGCAACAACATATAACACACTAATAGCTGTGTGCATTAAAACAGTCTTGTTTGTTAATCATGTTTTAATTGTTAAAAATAAAACATTGATATCATTAAGCGTATATTAATTTTTATCAATTGTTCGTGGGATATTCAAACTGCATAGACACGGTGGCAGGCTTAGTTGCCGAGTCGTGACACTTCTCTTTAATGTACACCGTCCTCAAAAGCACGACAGACGAAACTGATTCAACGAAATACCAGATGCTACTGTTACATCCACTGACTTGATAACGTACAGCGTACAGAACAGACCAACTTTACCAGGGTTACTGAACAGACCAGATAAGTCTGGGTTACAGAACAGATAACGTAGCACAACACTGTTCCTTCACGTAGATATAGGCCAATTTCATATTGTTTGGCGAGACCAAATGTGTCTGTCAATGCGTTCCTAACCTTTAGTATGTTGACAAATCTCGTTCCACCGAGTGTCCGGTGTAAAAGAACTGAAAGTTCACATGTCTTATGGGAACTTCGCATCTGTGTCTATACTGTTCATGCGCGTTCATATTGTAAAGGTTAGTTATGTCACTATACGTGTATTCCTTGATGTTCATCATCATGTCACACTAACTGACACACACAAACAAATACACAACCATGTCCAGCATGTTACTTTGTTCCATTCATCTAAATTGTTTGAATTATTTTATGACAATATTCACATCGCGGGTTGTTGCGTTGAAAATCGATCGGTTTTTCCATGGGTCGTATGGCGATGGACGAGATTCGTTACGCTCCGTCTATGAACCGTCCTTCGCAGCGCTGGCCGACGGCCAACCGATGACAGCCTCGACTGCGTGTGATCCATAAGGGCGTTGCGCAGGACGATCGCGGCGTGGACGACGAGATACAGGAACTGACGTAAAGAATCAACGAGTCGCTCAAAGAGAACGAACCCACGATAAGCGTCAGACTAAACAGCAGTCGATATGTCTTCCCTAACCAATGACTTATAGCCCACCATTCGTCCTCTCGCGGGGGCGTTGACAGATTCATGGCTAGCACTTGTTAGGAGTACCATTTCATCAGTGTCGTGGTGTTGGGTGCCCTCTTTCGAACCTGTTGTCGTCGCATTGGTGTAGCGCTACACCGGGCATTCCTCATGGCTAGTCAGACGAAGACGACGAGGCCAAGGACTTGGTGAGTAAGAACATAAAAAGATTGTGTTTACGTCTGCGATGGTTTTAGTATGCCTTACGGATATACAAACATTCACCTCACCTATCTGGAAACGTGGGTGGTCATTGGGGCATCTCCGGAGAGAATCTCACGATTTGTCGCCACTACGTGTCTTTCACAGAAATCGATGTATGCTCATCATTCTTTGATGTTATCTGTCCAATGTAGTATCTGTCTCTTTTTCTTCCGCATATCGCGGTTCCTTGAAGGGTGGTCTTTGCAAGAACCGTGATGTCAACACGTGGCTAAACTATCACCACTCCATCCGTCATATCAGTTACTTGACAATACTTAAAATTACGTAATTCATAAAAAAATATTCGATAAGTGAAATCAGTTAGATATATGTATGTTATATATATATATATATATATATATAATATATATATATATATATATATATATATATATCATATAATATACATATACTATATATATATATATATATATATATATATATATATATATATATATATATATATATATATTGTTGTGAAACACAAAGACTGCGTAAAACAGAACTCTGTCGACCTACATCTCAAGTCAAACTGATACAAAACACTTATAATAATACCGCAGCAATAAAAACATCCATTTTGATTACGGCTGGCGGTCATCTTGTTATTAATGTCGTTGTTAATATTTGTCTAATAGGACAACACTCGAATTTCGTCACAGGTAACAACTCTTCCACCAAGTGTGGACGTTACTAAGTTGTCACCAACTGTGCACATTGCTTGTGACACGAATGCAGATCGGACATTGCCAATCGATCTGAGACGCCACTCGCGACAACGGTCACTTAACTTGCGAGAGAGCGCCTGTTGGCTAGTTTAGTTGTGTATCACGTACAAAGTCCACGCAATAATTGCTTGCCGCCTAATTAGTACTCAGGACCGCGATCAACAGACGCACCTGGTGCTGGCAAAACACGTTGCAAGAACGGCAAAAGAAACAATAGTGAATGTTGGCACTGGATGTGGATTACTACCGCGGATAAGATGCTTAAGTAAATTTGCCGAAGACAAATATTCGCGGAAAAAGGCAAGAGAACACGTTATATAATTACAGACGAATCTGCTCGTCAAAAGTAAAATTATTGCTAAATTTGAAGAACCTACCAACATTGCGAATGAGCTACTAAAGCCTCGGTGAAAAGGTAACCGAATTAACTGTCAAAGAGACATGCTTGCTGAAGCAATCGTCAAATGTAAATGTTTGTTGAATCAATCTTCAAAGAGAAGCAGTTCCTGAAACAGCCACCAGAATGGAACCGTCATTGAGCTACGAAAGATGAATAACTGCTGAAAATAACTCCCGTATAAAAAGCAACCACCGAAATAACTACAGAAAGAGCAATGACAGCCCAAAGAGCTGCAACGTCAGAGAGCAAAGGCCAGAGGAGCGATAATCATGTGAAAATCAACAGCTAAAATGTAGTTATTTAGATATCAACGACTTAAAGCATTTGCTTCTAGACATGGCTGTCGAAAAATGCGACACGAAAGTTTGTTTTTGTCATTCAGTGGCTTATCTGAGTCTTAATTTTAATCGCGTTTCACTGCACGGCAAGATAAGGAGGCTGTTTCATTAAGATAATGAGCAGATAAGAAAATCCATAATTAAAGAGAACCCCTTGAAAATTAGTCAACATATTTGTGTACTTAAAAAATACAAATCATCTATGACTGAGAGATATTGTCGTATGCATACTATATTTTCAAGTTTATATTTATGGGGTCACAGGAAGACGGCATATAACGTGCCATGTAACCACCACGCAACACAACTTTATTTTTCTAAATGGATATTTTTGTATACTGTTACGTTGTTGTTGTTGTTGTTGTTGTTGTTGTTGTTGTTGTTGTTGTTATTATTGCAGAATAAATTTGATTTGATATAGAGCAATAGTTTAATAGAGATGGTGTAATGAATAATCATAAGAATATCAAAAAGGCACAAAGGCAAACAATATAAATCTAAATACATTACATTATAAGCACTGTGTTCAGTCAATGTTGATTATTTTGTTATACTTAATAAAAACATAGTGTACTTATATCGTCGGTTCCTAATATGGTTCGGGGTTGTGTATATATATTCATCCTTTTTGTATTTTGTTGTTGACGATGTGTAATAATGGATATTATTGGATAAAACATATTTACTGACTTGTAATAGTTTTCAAAATGACACACCCATGAAGCCATCCCGATTGTGCAATGTGTTGGTTGACAGCTTTCAGTATGTGAGATCATTGTTAAGGAAGAAGTCAGTTTTAAAAAGGAAGATCGATCTTACGAGCTCATAGGAAATGGTCCCCTTCGTCTGCCGCTAGTGAGGCACCTGTCTCAGTACTGCTCTGACAACGCAGTTTAGTTGGCCTCGTTTGCAATGACAACCAATCGTTCGTTCGACAACTACACAGAGACTCTGTGAAGACGTGGTCGCCAGCAGTCGGCAGTCAATCGCAGCTGTTGTAAACATGTCACACATTTTACAGTTCGCTGTCGAATATGCCGGAAACATTCGAGTGATAAAATCACGCAACGAGTGCGGTTACCTAATTTTGCAGCCGCGCCAGTGTAAACAGTAGCCGCGTTGATTGCCAAGTTGTCTCACACGGCTGCGGTTGTGGCACTCGACGGAATTCCTCATAGCATCGAGACGCACAGTCGGATATCACAGGGCAGCTTCA
>JAODUO010000414.1:257500-262500 GCA_025642075.2 Ridgeia piscesae | reverse complement strand
TGGTATGTTGTAGTTGAAGTTAATGCAATTACATAACACGAAACCAAAGAAATCCATCTCGGGTAACAAATTGTGATACTTTGTGTATTGCGAATTAATCTAGCTATATTGTCCTCTGTCGTGCAACGTTTTATGAGACATGATCACTACTGTCAAAAGCACGCTAGTTGTTTCAACAGGACCTGGTCTAGGGTATGGCTGTCTCAACAGGACCGGGTCTAGGATATGGCTGTCTCAACAGGACCGGGTCTCGGATATGGCTGTTTCAACAGGACCTGATCTAGGGTATGGCTGTCTCAACAGGACCTGGTCTAGGGTATGGCTGTCTCAACAGGACCGGGTCTCGGATATGGCTGTTTCAACAGGACCTGGTCTAGGGTATGGCTGTCTCAACAGGACCGGGTCTAGGATAAGGCTGTCTCAACAGGACCGGGTATAGGATATAGTTGTCTCAACAGGACCTGGTCTAGGATATGGCAGTCTCAACAGGACCGGGTCTAGGATATGGCTGTCTCAACTGGACCGGGTCTAGGATATGGCAGTCTCAACAGGACCGGGTTTAGGATAAGGCTGTCTCAACAGGACCGGGTCTCGGATATGGCTGTTTCAACAGGACCTGGTCTAGGGTATGGCTGTCTCAACAGGACCGGGTCTAGGATATGGCTGTTTCAACAGGACCGGGTCTAGGATATGGCTGTCTCAACAGGACCGGGTCTAGGATATGGCTGTTTCAACAGGACCGGGTCTAGGATATGGCTGTCTCAACAGGACCTGGTCTAGGGTATGGCTGTCTCAACAGGACCTGTTCTATGATATGGCTGTTTCAACAGGACCTGGTCTAGGGTATGGCTGTCTCAACAGGACCGGGTCTAGGATATGGCTGTTTCAACAGGACCGGGTCTAGGATATGGCTGTCTCAACAGGACCGGGTCTAGGATATGGCTGTTTCAACAGGACCGGGTCTAGGATATGGCTGTCTCAACAGGACCTGGTCTAGGGTATGGCTGTCTCAACAGGACCTGTTCTATGATATGGCTGTCTCAACAGGACCGGGTCTAGGATATGGCTGTCTCAACAGGACCGGGTCTAGGATATGGCTGTCTCAACAGGACCGGGTCTAGGATATGGCTGTTTCAACAGGACCGGGTCTAGGGTATGGCTGTTTCAACAGGACCTGGTCTAGGGTATGGCTGTTTCAACAGGACCGGGTCTAGGGTATGGCTGTTTCAACAGGACCTGGTCTAGGATATGGCTGTCTCAACAGGACCGGGTCTAGGATATGGCTGTCTCAACAGGACCGGGTCTAGGATATGGCTGTCTCAACAGGACCGGGTCTAGGATATGGCTGTTTCAACAGGACCGGGTCTAGGATATGGCTGTCTCAACAGGACCTGGTCTAGGGTATGGCTGTCTCAACAGGACCGGGTCTAGGATATGGCTGTCTCAACAGGACCTAATCTAGGATATGGCTGTCTCAACAGGACCGGGTCTAGGATATGGCTGTCTCAACATGACCTGGTCTATGATATGGCTGTCTCAACAGGACCGGGTCTAGGATATGGCTGTCTCAACAGGACCTGGTCTATGATATGGCTGTCTCAACAGGACCGGGTCTAGGATATGGCTGTCTCAACAGGACCTGGTCTAGGATATGGCTGTCTCAACAGGACCGGGTCTAGGATATGGCTGTCTCAACATGACCTGGTCTATGATATGGCTGTCTCAACAGGACCGGGTCTAGGATATGGCTGTCTCAACAGGACCTGGTCTATGATATGGCTGTCTCAACAGGACCGGGTCTAGGATATGGCTGTCTCAACAGGACCTAATCTAGGATATGGCTGTCTCAACAGGACCGGGTCTAGCATATGGCAGTCACTCTTGAGGCACACCAATCCCACTGATTGTCACTTTTTTATTTAATGCAAATTTTGGTTTCCATACATAGCTAAAGAAAATACGAATCCGAATTCCTCATGCACGCAAACATGGGATCTAAAATGTACATTGTCTACGGATATTTATGTATCTTTACTTGCGATGATATGAGATCAAATTGATTGTCGTGATCATTGGCCATATTGGATTTTCTACTATGTTATCAAAGGAAACACTTTCAGTCGTTTGGTTAACAATATACGTAAACTCAGTGGACAGCCTGCAAGTTTGAGCTTAAAGGAACATGCAACCATAGTGTTGAAAGTGCGTTAAAATTCCCCCAATTCCCACATACCATTCATGATAGAATATTGTAACATATGTACGTTTTGTTTAATTTATAAGAATGTTATACATCATAAAATTAATCTTGAAACGTACATTTTCACTGACCATGGGCGCTGCCATTGTTGCCCATTTCACGAGGAACTCACGAAGAGTAACGTGAGAGAATGCGTGAGTGTGACGTAGACTGTCCACAACTCTCAGCGATATAATCGCTGCGCAACATGTAAACCCTAGCACAGCGACATAATTTGAGTTCTTTTTATGAGTCTTGTGATAATAAAATGTTTGAATTTCAAGCAACAGAAAAACAGAGCAGGAGAAGGGTCAGTGAAAGGAAAGAGATTTTTCCAAATACCAATACATTCCATGCGAAACGCGAGTTGGCAATGAAATGGCTCCACAATATAGGTGCGGGTCAAATTCAATTTCAACCGGAAAATGGTTTGCCAGCACCATGTCACCGTTGACCTGGAACACAGGTTGCTGGGATTGGGTGAAAGACGACTGGTGAAAGAAGATATTTGTACACAGAAAGAAAAGTCCGGGGCCGAGCGGTGTTGCTATGGAACGCGAAGAGCGGTCTCGCAAAAGGGACGAACATAATATATGCAAATACTATAAATGGGGTACTACAATACTACAATATAATTCAATGTATTTCCTTTATAATAATAAAAATCAATTATTAGTAAAATATTCACTGCGGACGGTAGACTGGAATAATTAGTTGGATAAACGATTTGTTTACACGTAACAGCGGGCGATAATAAAAGTTACTAAGCTCCGTCGAACCGATCAAGTCCAAGTAGAAATTCGCGATTGTCTTGGTTGCAATCTTTACTTGAGCATCGTTATTCTTTATCATATTCTTTATGAATGTTTATATTGTAAGAGACGCCGTGTTTTTATATCTAACGCTCTGTAAGTGTAATTGGAGGGATGGATAGATCTCAGACTCAGTGGGAGAGTTCGTTTTGTTTTGTCCACCCGAGGCGCTAGCGGTTGTGGAAGTGTGACGTCACACACCCACAGGCGAAATATCCAAAATGTCAGCCTCCAGGGATGTTCACTAATTCTCCTTAAAAGTTAATAAATAATTTCCGAAAAAAAGTACAAAATATGGGATATGATTCAATGAACATTGTTTAATGGTTTGAGCAATTTGACATTTTTGAGTTGCATGTTCCTTTAATACCAAAAACACTGGAATACTTCATCGGCTGTCCGAATATTATGTCTACGATTGATATAAAATTAGGACCAATCCAGCTGACATTAATTTGGACAGGTTTCAAGAAATATGGCAACTACCTATCAAAACTTTAAAAGATAGTCATATTTTCTTACATATAAACTAAAAAAACATATATTTAAATGTCACGAGGTTCCAACACGATATATATTTGCAACGATTATAAAAAATTATAGCCAGACGCGCTTGCTATGAATGTTAGAACGTACAGACGTGTGAAACTGTGAATAAAGGTAAGATTCCATGTGTACGGTGGAAGGCGCACGGTAGCGTACGCAGATTGGGGAAATAGCTCTGCCGTGATGTCACTTCCGGGACTTTTCCTATCCGCTTTCTGTGTCTGTGCGCATCCGCCTACGTACGTTTGGAACGACATAAATTTCAGCCGGACACTATGTTCATTGTTTTGCAGCATGCCGCTTGCGCTTGTTCAACTATTAACCTACGTCATAGCCGGACATGTTTACTGTTTTCACCGAATTTTTACCAGACCGAACACACATGACGTCATATTGGTACTCGCTGATTTAACGAAAACTAAATAACACAATTGCACAAACGAACTAATCTGTCGTAGTCGATAGTGGACAGGTTCGATTTTTCGCAAACTTAATCTGAAACGCCACGAGCGAAAAAAATCGAATTGACGAGGGACCTTTAAACGGCGCAGCGCTTCGAGGATAGAACCGTCAACATTGGCTGTTGGTGTGCCGCTATGGTCCTACCATCAAACCGACCGACAGGATGAATGGCATGATTGGATTACGACGTTTGTGCTTTTAGTGAACTTTACGATGTCTCTGCCGCCAACGGACTGATTTGATGCGTGGGGAAGCTGCCGGTGTATCCGGTACGACTGCGGTTTTAGACCCAATTCGTTTACAAAGCGGCATTTCGCACTCGAGTAACGCCGCATGCTGCATTCACAGCACAACTCGGCATCTTTACAATGTTTCTTGACATTCTACGCTACTGTTGAGTGTCACTGGGGTATCAATTCAATCCACTTTAATGTCTTTAAAAGGATATTTATTCTATATCTAATGATCGCATCTAAAATATGTAAGAAAAAACCCTTCCAACAGTTTTGACATAGTAGCTGGTAGAATGAAACAGCAAAGACGGAGATTAAGATATAGTTGCAATAACAGAACTTATAATGTAGTAAATGTTACTTAGAAAACTGTATAGGCTGATAGAATGAGAAGGCAGAGACGAAGGCCAAGACCAATATCTACAGGTACTGTGGCGAGATATCCAACGTTGGGCAAGAGCGTGGGACAAATAGAGAAGACGGAGAGCGTTGTAGATATATCATGGAGACGTGAAATGGTCCACCAAGTGATACGGCTTCCACTCTTTAAATAACCAAGGAACCAGAAGCACAACACGACGGTGACATGCCGCTAACAGAACCCCAAGTTGTGCTACCCCGATTCTGTTGCTTGTACAACGTCACTACATCACTCAGCTACCCACTGTGCGAACGCTACCTGAAGCTGCCTGCGCCGCTACACTGCAT
>JAODUO010000414.1:235000-252500 GCA_025642075.2 Ridgeia piscesae | reverse complement strand
TCATTGTTCCTATCCGCGGATAATCTGTAATCCGCTTACTCGAAGTGGATGCGAAGTGGGTCGAACCGTGCGGCGGGCAAAAAGACGCGCACAAATGGCTTTAAGGAACGCGAGAGTTGGAGCACTGATTGCGCGGCATCATCATCACTGGTCGCTATCTCGCCGAGCAAGTCATTACCGCCGCTTGCGAGAAGCCACGCCGCTCGGTCGATAGGCGCTGCAGAGCCAACACCACAACCACCGCGTCGACTGCATGTCAGGTCACTGGTCGGCGCCGAGTCCTTGCTTTCGGTTACTGCGAACTCACTTCCGGTTATCGGACTCATCGGCCGTTAATCTCCCGATGTTGTCTTTGAAGAGACACGACGTCGGTGCAATACGAGTTCAAACCAGACAAAGTGGTCGAACATGGTGTAGTTTAGATGACGGTACAGGAACACCGGTTAACGTGCTAGAACTTACACAACGTTGTGATACACTGACACTGAGATCGGACGAAGGTATCTCGTTAGTGTTCAGTGAATGTTAGACAAAGGTTATATAGTACATTGTCGAAATAATGCCACTATGGAGAAAAAATATATAGTCGCAATTCTAAAATGCAATTCCAAGTGGTTAGTTGTAATATGAACTGCGATCTTATTTCTTGAGAGTTGTTGGCAAATTGGTGATCGTTCAGGTTGTCCTGTTATTCTGGGGTTGACACTTACTTGTTTATTAAGATTGACACCCTAAAAATTATTCCCAGAAGCAACATTTAGTTATATAATCTGGCCTGCTCTTCTGACATATTCATTAATGTCATGTTTAAGTGTATGCAATGTGCAAGTTTTACATGTTATAAAATCAATAGTTAATCGTTTCCATTCAATTATAATAGTTTGGGTAAAAGTATACGGTTTGATATATTACACACTATTAACACAACTTGATGTGTTACACACTGTTGACACAATTTGATGTGTCACACACTGTTAACACAACTTGATGTGTCACATTTTCCCCTATTAACACAAACTTGATGTGTTACACATTGTTGGCACAACTTGATGTGTTACACATTGTTGACACAACTTGATGTGTTACACATTGTTGACACAACTTGATGTATTACACTCTGTTGACACAACTTGATATGTTACACATTGTTGACACAACTTGATGTATTACACTCTGTTAACACAACTTGATGTATTACACATTGTTGACACAACTTGATGTATTACACTCTGCTAACACAACTTGATGTGTTACACATTGTTGACCCAACTTGATGTATTACACACTATTAACACAACTTGATGTGTTACACACTGTTGACACAACTTGATGTATTACACATTGTTGACACAACTTGATGTATTACACATTGTTGACACAACTTGATGTATTACACATTGTTGACACAACTTGATGTATTACACATTGTTGACACATATGTTGACGTTTCACCGTGTCACGTACAGTTGTCCTATTTATCTGAAATAATAAAAACATGCTTGGATCGAAACGTTCCCGACTATTCCGTATATTAGCAATCTCCCTTCAATGTCCTCTTAGTTATCCTTGTCACTGAGGTTGTTAAAAGATAATCGTTTATGCGTTTTCGTAAGTAGATATGTCACTTCTGAAATGATGATCACGTGACAAATGTAAACGAAGTGTTCAAGAAGCAGCACGGGAAGAAGAGTTCAACGACAGACTTCATTTGCCTTGCTCTATTGGTGTCCGTGTGGTTCTGGTGGGCTACAAAAAGAGCCTGCTGCCGTCAGCACGTGGTCTCGAGTTAGGCATAGTAATGGCCCGATTTCGACACGACGATTACGTTGAAGGCGTTTAGTAATGGCCTACAGGCAAGTACAGCCGAGTCAGGGGTTCAGATTGGGCGGTGCGTTCGAGTGAATTCATCCGTTGGGTCTATCGAACACGTCAAGTCGGAGATTAGCGCCCGCTCGGCAAATCTTCACAGGTCTAAGTTTGGATGTGTTTTATCCCTTCAGTGAGTCAACAGACCCGACACTATTCGAGGACGTCTCATGTATAAATCGTTGGTCTTTATTCATGTGTTCCTTCTCTTCAATGACCTGATACATTTCGCCACGTATTATGAATTATGAAGGTGACTTTAGATATTTAAATTTCAGCCTTACCAATTGTTTTCAAGTTGTCAAGATGAAGACAGAAAAAGTACCATGGACTCCCACTTTGAAGGTTATTCCCAAGGATACCCACGATTTCCCCGATTACACACTATAGTTTCTCTTTTCATAGTTTCGTTACTGCGCCAGAAGAATTGTTTCGGCTTTCAGAAATCCACCGCGAGTACCAGTGAAGGTGTTTTACCTTTCTAGAAGAGTAAGCAAATTTCTTACGGCTGGTTTCACGGTTAGCCGGCTTTGCTGCATGGGATTCTCGGTATTCGGCAACGTGGCACCTTCCGACGAGAGGTCATCACTCGACGGGACTGGGGCAACGGCTTGTGGGTCGTGCCAATTTGTAAATAAATCTCGAGCGAATACAGAGATAGGGACGGCAATGTCCGACGATCGTATCTCTTGCGCGCCTTAACGTAGGTAACGCGACCATTACGATAACACAAGTCGAGTCTGATGTATCAGACCGATCGACTCTCCGAGGTGTCCAGTTCACGTCGAGGTACTTTTGAGGTTTTGTGTGTTCTTTTTTATGTTAAAAGGTGAAGGATATCCGTGTGGAATTTACAGTGAATGTTTATATGAATTTTACGCATACGCCAGTATTATGGTGTGTGCGTGTGCGTGTGCGTGTGCGTGTGCGTGTGCGTGTGCGTGTGCGTGTGCGTGTGCGTGTGCGTGTGCGTGTGCGTGTGCGTGTGCGTGTGCGTGTGCGTGTGCGTGTGCGTGTGCGTGTGCGTGTGCGTGTGCGTGTGCGTGTGCGTGTGCGTGTGCGTGTGCGTGTGCGTGTGCGTGTGCGTGTGCGTGTGCGTGGGCGTGTCGCGTGTGTCGGCGTGTGTGTGTGTGTATGTGTGTAGTGAGTGTGTGTGTGTGTGTGTGTGTGTGTGTGTGGTGTATGTGTGTGTGTGTGTGTGTGTGTGTGTGTGTGTGTGTGTGTGTGTTTGATGTGTGTGTGTGTGTGTATGTGTGTATGTGTGCGTGTGTGTGTGTGTGTGTGCGTGTCTGTGTGTGTATGTGTGCGTGTGTGTGTGCGCGTGTGTGTATATGTGCGTGTGAGTGTGTGTGAACGCGTGTGTGTGTACATGTGTGCGAGTGTGTGTGTGCGCGCGCGCGTGTGTGTATGTGAGCGTGTGTGTGTTTGCGAGTGTGTATGTGTGTGCGTGTGTGTGTATGTGTGCGTGTGTGAGTGTGTGCGCGCGCGCGTGTGTGTACATGTGCGGGAGTGTGTCATCCCGTCTTTTATTGCCACCCTGAGTGTGTTGCTTGGTGGTGTTTGAGACGATATTGTGCTGAACAATTATGATTAATTCAGGAGAATTTGCGTTGTTACACTGTTTACAAAAATTTCTCTCGTTTTCCAGATGGTGAAGTAATGTTAAATATGCAAGTGTTTTTGTTTTCGATGCAGTAAATGAAAAAGAGAATCGGATATTTCAGATCAGATGTTTGGGAAGGCGAAGTATCCGCTCTTTCAAAGAATCCACCCCACCAGTTCCACGCCCTCGAACAAACCGCACATAACAGCTCCATACACCAGATCCTCACACCAGCTCCATACACCAGCTGCATACTCCACCTCCATACACCAGCTCCACACAGTATCTCCACACACCAGAACCATGCGCCAGCTCCACACACCAGCTCCACACACCAGCTCCACACACCAGCTCCACATGTCATTTCCACACAGGAGCAACACACACCAGCTCCACACATCAGCTCCACACACCAGCTCCACACAGTATCTCCACACACCAGCACCACACACCAGCTCCACACACCAGCTCCATACATCAGCTCCATACACCAGCTCCACACAGTATCTCCACACACCAGCACCATACACCAGCTCCACACACCAGCTCCACACACCAACTCCACACACCAACTCCACACACCAACTCCACACACCAACTCCACACACCAACTCCACACACCAACTCCACACACAAGCTCCACACACAAGCTCCATACACCAACTCCACACACCAGCTCCACACAGTGTCATGTATTGCATTTACAGTGATGTCAAGTGCGTCAAAGTGATGGACGTGGCCAGTGCTAGTGGCAGTGGCCACCGATACACACTTAACACATCACGACAGGTTCCTGTCGCGGAATGCCATCGTGTTGATGGCGATGAAAGCTGTCGTATCGATGTACTCGATACAAATCGAACTAAGGCGACGCGGGAACGCCTCAATTGACACGAAGCAAAGCTGCATCGACCGACCTCGTCGATGTATTGTCGTTGTGTTGTCACAGTGGCAACTGGTGCGCGTAGATCGGCTTTGATACAGCTGGCGAGGTTCACAGCTGTCACCTTCGGTTCCGCTCTCTCGCCTTGTCCGATACGTCCCTGGTTTACAGCGCTGCTTGTGCAATCATTAGCTGGCTATCACACAGCTACCAGCTCGCGGTTATCCGGAAATAAGGTTCCCTTTGGCGTTGAACAACAACAAACATGTTTACGAGAGGAACTTACCGAAGTCGGGGATGATTTCAATCATGTGTAGCGTTGTCCCTTCCCAGAATGTCCCGCTCTGGCGGGGCCGCTCACGTCGGGGATAATCTAATAAGGGGAAAGCAATCGCTGTGACGAGAAAGTGCGCGTTCTTCGGCGATTAATCACAGTTAAATCACCTCTTGATACGGGTAGATGTGTAGTTCTTGTTGTTGCAGAGAGATCAGCATTGACTGGTGCTGAGTGGAAGGTTCGTCCGTCGTTGACAACTGAATACACTTAACAAGACAAGGTCTAACTGTATTTGTCGTCTAAACAAAAAACCCATATACTGTGTGGACACTGACTCGAGAGTCCAGTCAGTTGTCACCTATGCATAGCCCGACCATATAAAGGTGTCTGTAATTGTTACTTCAATGCACACTGGATTGGCCCTGTTACCATGACCAATCAGTTGCAATGTATTCCATAATATAACATTCTGTATATATATATATATATTATATATATATATATATATAATATATATATATATATATATATATATATATATATATATATATATATATATATACATATATATATATTATATATATATATATATATATATATATATATATATATATATATATATAATATATATATATATAATATATATGAGTTCCATTAAATTGAAAAGGATATATTTTTGAAATGTATATATATATATATATATATATATATATATATATATATACATATCTATATATATATATACATATCTATATATATATATATATATATATATATATATATATATATAATATATATATATAAGTGTTTTGTAGTAAAGCCATTTGGTATCTGACTATTACTGTATATTCCAAATATTTGAGAAACAAATATGTTATCAATATTTTCAATATTCAATACGCGTTCAGTTAATATCTGATTTACACTTAATCTCCTTCTTATTCATATTGATAAGCCATTTTATCATTTAACTTAACTGATATCCTTTGTGTGTTTGTTTCTGTCGCATCTGTCATCGTTTTAAACAAACAGCGGTCAATGTTACTTAATGAGCCCGCATTATTGACGTTCACAACTGTATGTTTGGTGCCTTTTTATATGTTGTTTCCAACATAGTTGATTACCTAGTGTCCTGTGTTATGACAATTACTCTCGCCAAGTGTAATAAAACCTGCATTAAAACATTTAGTTGACTAAAACAGATCGTTTGATACATTTATTTTAGTCTTACTAATTTTGAAACACCCAATGACACTCTTTTGAGTCATCCGATACTTAGGTGGTTTACAAGGTGTAATTTTTTTGTCATTTAATGTCTAAACAGGTCTTAATACTGATCCATTATGATACTACGTCTAACGGTTATTGTCAATTATAAACCGACCGTAACACCCCTCTTGTTTTATCAGTCTGCTAAGTACCTATCCAATTTGTATTGGTACTTTGTCTAAAAAGACACATCGTCTCCCTGTGACACTGCGTTTAATCAATAATTATTTATCTAAAACATCACACGGTTATGTCAATTTTTAGTCTCTCTGTAACGAAGCTATTAATTACATTTTGTATTTAAGCATGAAACCCACAAGTATTCAATAAACCATTCTATTAATTCATTAACTAATTATCGATGTTATATTATTGATTTCTATAATTCTATCACTTAGTTCTGCAAGCCTTTTTAGATAGAATGTAAACTATTTGCCAGGCCTTTTCTCGGTTACTGAAATAGTGGCGCCACATGGCGGACAGTGACACAATGTGACCTCTAGTCACGGACACAGGATTGTCGTGTGTTCTGGCGGAATACAGTATCTCGAAGCAGTGTAAGCGCATGTCGTCCGAAATGCCGAAATGTTTACGTATGTGTCTATGTCTATTCGCTTTCTTTGAACAATGGCCTCTGGTCTGCAAATTGGCAGATCGGAGGGCACATGGCATTCCTCAGAGGGCGCTGTATTTTGTAACGTCACGTCAGAACTAATACATTAGAGCGGGATCTCTTCGGACACACAGCGCCCTCACACGGATGGGACTAAAACTTAAAAGTGATTTTTGATACAGTACTAAACGACGAGACGTCCGAATTTGAGCGAGATCTGTGTACGAGATAGGAAGCATTTGGTCCCACAGAGAGGCGTGGACCAGCTCCTATCCACAGGTTAGATCATTAATCATTCCCCTGTGGACTAGAGTGACAAGCTGGCCCGCTGCATTGAAGCCGCCGTGGACTGGGTGTTCTCGCCAATGTCTTTGGAGGACAGACTTCGTCATTTTAAATGACTTTTTTTGTAAAACACCACAACAATTGTGGATCTGGTAGCATAACAAATTAAATAGTACTAAGCTGTACTCACCCCTCACACAGTGAGACACTGTATACTAAGTATAAGCCTGTTGACTTGTTTCATACTGGCATATTAGTGAGGCAACTGTTTGAACACAATGTACACAATTAAACAACACTGGCTAACTGATGTCAGTAAATAAATAACGTGATAATTATGTAGAAAACTTGGCGCAGTCCTATGTATATACAGGGATTGCAGTGGCTTTCTGCCTGGCAGTAGCATGGCTGTCACCAGCCCGTGTTGACTTCGAAGTATCATGTGTCAACTGATAGCGGCCGAGCGATCTTGTTCTACTGGTGTGTTCTATTTATATCTATGCTCTTATCTAATAGCCTTAGTTACGTTAGATTTAATACCGCGACATTGTCGCCTGCCCGCAATACCATAATACAATGAAGTACACATAACACCGACAGTAGAAAGTATTAGGTCAGCGGCAACTGAGTTAATTTCAAAACACTGCAACTAGTATATCATGATAATAACCAAGGCTTATTGTTTCGTAGGTGAGCGTAAGGTAGTTTATTGAAATTTTAATTATCTTACGTATTAAATTTAAACCTATCACAAGTCAACTACATAACAACGAAAATGAGAAACTGTACTTGTTATTTATAGGACACGCACGAGATTCTCGTTTCCCGTCCGTTTTGAGCGAGACTTAACGAGACCACACACAGCTGGTCCCCGTCTCGTAGTCTGAAGGCGTTTTAAAGTCAAAATTACTGCAATATGCAAACAGTTTGAAAATAATAACATATCTGCATAATAATTCGCACTTTCTTGAGTTTTCGTTGGATGGAAACCTATACTTACAACGAGGTGTCTGCTGTGACAGTTGCGTGCGTGTGCGAAGGACGACATGGCTAGTTCGAGTGGTTGGTGACCGCAGAGTGAACGAGAATGGCACATAAAATGAAGACGATATGACACCAGACGAGACTTGCGTGTCTTATTACCTTAGTTTGTGCAAACAACTTCGCAAAAGTAGCACGTCAGCTATAACTCGACGGCATCCACTTTGACATGGCAATATTTCAGTGGTCCGTCTTCATGTAAATAGACTTTTGATTAGCTTCGATGTGGTCAACCTGCTAAAAGTTTCACCCATAAAATAAGTATAATATTATAGTTCACTAGGTGGCGTCTTTGATTGTAGAACCATCGTCAGATGGCGCTATCTCCCTCCCTCCCTCCCTCCCTCCATCCTTCATCCCTCCATCCCTCCATACCTCCATCCCTCCATTCCTCCATCCCTCCATCCCTCCATCCCTCCATACCTCCATCCCTCCATCCCTCCATCCCTCCATCCCTCCATCCCTCCATCCCTCCATCCCTCCATCCCTCAATCCCTCCATCCCTCCACCCCTCCACCCCTCCATCCCTATTTCTGTCTTTGTTTAATTTGTCTGATCCTCACGCCCTCTCTCTCCCCCTCCATCCCCCACTCCCCCGTTTATACAGTCAGCATTCACACACTTTCATTTTGTTTTGCGTTTGGAGGATACACGGGGGATATAACAAAGCGAAACGACCGGTCGGAGAGAATGCCAAGCTCGGATATTGTTTTATTGGCCTTCCATACATCTACAACAGCCGACACAAGATACGTGAGACAATCCACAGTGATCGTGTCACGTGTCACGTGTCACGTGTCACGTGTCACGTGTCACGTCACAGTTACAACAAAACAATGTGTTTAGGTGCATCGCGTATGTGTGATAGTGTAAATACATAAATACATAACCATTAGGAGTTGTTGACCAAATAGGGGTATATTATCGTTATCACAAGTTACAAATTATACTAAATCCCCTGACAGTCATGTCCATCGTTGGCTGCCGGGTCATCTAGAGGGCGTTGTTGTAGCGTTTATACTGGACAACGCATGCGCAACGTATTCTACGTACATCCTACTGTATGACATGAAGAGCCGATGGGAATGTCAATTAAACTACTACATCATCTTAGACATATTATCTCGACTAAATTGACTAGTTTGGCAAAACTCTCAACACACAAAATGATGACTTGTTGACAAAAATGTTTTCTTCGTTGAGACGTTTAAACATAATTGTCTGGTATTGTCGCTGTAAAGAATGTTGATCCTGCTGACTGGCTAGTGTTATTATTCTACCTCAAACATCCACTACTAATATAGTTAGTTATATGTCACAGCAGCGTCAATGTTATTCGTTCCACCGTCTTTCGCGAGGAGACGACGCTCTCCTCCTATGAAATCAACTTGCGATAATGCAATCCCGGTCTCAGTGTAGCGGCGTACCACTGTCGAAGCTAAGCAAGTCACTTCGTTGTGACGTTCAAAAGCAAGGCATCTCTGAACAGCCGGTTCAGCGGAATTCAATAACCCTGTGTATTTCTCGACGGAAACATTACAACCGTGTTGTTCATTCTATGCGGTCAAGCATTGTTAGAATGTTTCGGTGTGCTCAAGATAGACTCTCCGGTTGATTTATATCCGAGTCGGAACCGCCTTGTAATCCACAACAATGCCAATGTCGGGGTGGTTCCGATGTGCGCTATTCCCAACCATTGGCGCATTTGTCCTTGTTTGTCTTAGTCGACGACGTTGTCTTGCTCGTCGCCTTGTGCTGTTCGCCCGTCTTCTTCTGTCCGACGGGCGGTGGGGTCGTATCACCGTTGCCGTTTGTTTCCGTCTCCGTGTCGTACAGATCGGACTCGAACGACGAGTCAAAGATCTCCTCGATCTTCGAGTCGAGCGAGCCCTGCTTGAAGCGGACGCGGCCCGGCTTGGCTGGCAGCGCCGTGTTCAGGTCGAGACTGTACTGCTTGCTCTGGTCCTTCAGGCGCTTTCGCGGCGACAGGCGGATCGGGCGGCCGTTGAAGTCGACGATGCCCTGCTCGATGTGGCGGGCGTAGCGCTCGATGATGATCTTCGTGTCGAACAGCGCCGCGAAGCTCCCGTTGATCACCTTCGGCGACATCGGCACGTTGCTGAGGATGAGGCTCATGCCAAACTCCTTCTTCGTCGTCATGCTCTTCCTCCGCAGCTGCCCCAGCGCCGAGACCGTCGTCTTCAGCACGACAGGCTCCTTCTGCAGCTCGTCTTCTTCCTCTTCTTCTTCCTCCTCCTCTTCCTCTGTTTCCTGCTCCGGTTCCTCGCTGACGCGCTGGGCGATGGCCGTCGCCATCTGTTGGATGGTTCGCCAGTCCAGCTCGATGTCCTCCTCTGTCGTCTGCGTCGACGTCACCGTGAAGCGGATGACGTACTTGCCCTTGAGAGCCGCCGGGACCATGTGCACCTTGCCCGACCGGTTGAGTTCCTTCAGCAGGATCTCCGTCAGTATGTTCTCTCCCTGGAGGAACCAAACACACTCGGCCGGTTAATACCGTAAAGTCTCTGCCATTAAGGTGGAATTCTAGGGATTTCTCTAGGCAGTTTCTTTTAATGTTCCAGAAATATTCATTGCTTTAACAAACAAACAAATAAACAAAAACAATACAGTACAAATAATTTACTAAGTTACTGAAATGTATTGTCTTTGTTGGACTTTCATAACTAATTTTCATTTGAAAATGTAAATTAGTTATGAAATTGAACTTTTGTGGGTGTTGTAATTGTCGTTGTGACTGTTCAAATAAACCCATTATTATTATTGTTTAAAAAGCCGCAAAGACAGTAACAGAACCTCAGAAAATTACAACACAAGCACTTAATCCTCACCTTCTAGTTATATATTATTTTCTGGAACGGTTGCAGTAATGTTTTATTGAGTCTATGCGTATGTATTTTTTGCGTAGTGTCAACATCAAAATATTTTAACGCATTAACAAGGAATATGGATTATAATAAAAAGACGATTTAAGCTGGAATAGGGAATATAACATTATAATGGTTCTCCCTTACTGTTCTCTTTGTGCCATTATATGTAATTTGATTTGATTTGATTTGATTTGATTTGATTTGTATGTATGTAAAGAGTTACAATAAATTTGATTTCGTAGCGCCAATGGAAAGAAGATCAAATAGAAGAACAACATTAACAAACATTCTAAACGATTTGCGAACCGACGTCTTACCCAGAATATGCATTCTGAAGATAATAAATCGGTCTCAATGTTCTCTGAGCAAACTAATCTTTACCACATTCATCCTGTTTCCATTGGTCCAGGTCGTTTTAACAAACGTTGCGTGGACCGAATCTTACCTTGAGCCGGAACACAACCATTCCCAGCAGTCTCTGCGCCGGAATCTCGAATCTCGCGTCGTCACGTACCAGGAATTCGAATTTCTTCGACAGCCGTACGCCCTGGAAGCGAGATATGCTACGTAACTGAAGTACCTATTTATGCTACGCGAAAATGTGCAATACCGATTCCCCGTCTGTTTCTCTTTTTCTACGTCCTGAGTTCCGATGCGATTGTTAGGCTAGAGGTCTACCATTTTAACATAAAATATATCATTATATAGCAAAACTATAGTAATTAACAAAACAACGTTGTACATTAATTTCAATGATAGTTTAATGACAAAAAAACTTTTATTTAAGTTAGATCTACAGTGCAACAGGAAACGGTCAGTTTACAAGCCCGTGGTCTTTACAACTATAAGGACGTCGTTCAACCTACCTTGCGCACATGAGCCTGAAGGCCGGCGACACCGAAGGAGCGAAGCACGAACCAAAGTTTGAGGGACCGGAACCGACGACTCAAGGGAATTTGCCAATGCTACAGCAGATCACAGTCAAGTTGATTGGCGCACACGTACACGTACGCTTGTGTATGTATAATCATATATATATGGATATATATATATATATATATATATATATATATATATATATATATATATATATATATATCCGTATAATTATATGATATATATATATATATATATATATATATATATATATATATATATATATCCGAATATAATCTATGCGATTATATATATTATATATATATACATTTTAATATATATATATATATATACAACATACATACACGACATATGCAACATCGCGCGCACGTACACACGCATTCACACTCATATCGTGCTTGTGCAAACGAAAAACATGTTCACACACAAACAACCACGTTCTATACACACACATACACACAACACACACATACACACACACACACACACACACACACACACACACACACACACACACACACACACACACACACACACACACACACACACACACACACAACCACCACACGCACGCACCACGCACGCACGCACACACACACACACACACACACACACACACACACACACACACACACACACACACACACACACTGTACAGTCGCATTGAGGTCCTACAGTATACATGAAAGTGCCACGTCGCAACATATTGTCTCCGCCATCTTGTTCACATAAACACAGATGATATTATTCGAAAATATGTCTGCGTCGCTGCTCAATGTATTTATTCGTTTAGAAAATAACACACACAAAGTGGAAACTCACCATGTAGTCTATGGCGGCTCCTGATGCAGCAATAACAGACCAAAACACATGTTATATGACACATCAACATACAGAAACAGTTTATTTGACCTTTAAATGTAAAACGTATACAGTGAAAACATATCTGATGTATAAGATCGGGGAGACTCTCGAAATAAAAATATATAAAATATATATATATATATATATATATATATATATATATATATATATATATATATATATATAATTACATATATATATATATATATAATATATATATGTATATAATATTACATATAATATATATATAATTATATATATGTATAAAATTTATATATATATATAAAATATAATATATATATATATATAATTATATATACATATATATATATAATATATATAAAATATATATATATATAATTTATATATATATATATATATATATAACAGGATTATGTATGACTTATTATGTATGATCGTGTACACAATAACGAACTTACGGATACATAGTCATAGTTATATATTAGAATACATATTATGAATTATAAATAAAGCAATTATTGTTATGACAACTGGATTCATAATTTAAACTATAGTGGGTGTAATTTATGTTTATAATAATACTTGGTGTGTTAACTGTCGGTACTAAGTTGTGTATAATAATTTTATTTTACAAAGTCATGTTTGACTGTCGATATATTCAGATTATTTTGGTCACATTTGTAATGCTGGTGAATGGCTTAGAAGTGTATTGTGAATAGCATTGAAATAATTTGGTAAATGATAACTTCATGTTAACCACAAGATAATGTTCCCTATTTCGTTCGATAGCCAGCAGCAATGGCCTCTCGTTTACCGACTGGCGACGCTTATAAAACACCACAATGATAATTAATCATAATTATGTTATGCATTTTGATATCCTACAAATTTTACATCATACAATATTATTACAATTTAAAAAAATTAGTTACAATACAGTATCAAATGGCATTAAAGTATATTGACTTATAAAATATTACTCTTTTACTCTTGTTTATTTTATGTTTACCCTGCAAGTCAATAATGGTCTCAATCCGGACTCCGGGTTAACCGAGACCACAATCTGTCTTCCGGTAACATTTCCAAGTGTACACATTTCCCAGGCGAATGCGAGGAATGGATACAGTGGCGCCACCTCAAGGCGAATTTATATTAAAATAGGAACAGTAATTTAGGAACACCCTGTGAACGTGCGTGATCGTACTCAGACGTATTTAGCTTAATGTTGAAATCAACGCCCACAGGCGACGTTGTGGCAACGTCGGTTGTCCGCCGAACTTCCTGAAACTGACGGCATTGGATTCGCCGCACTATCCGCGCGCAGGATGCGCCGGTACAATTAGTCTGTAATGAATCGATTTGTTCGTCGTTTGCCAGCACATTGCGTTCTGCTTATGCGTGTTAGCCGTGAATCGTGCGCACACATAAGACCGCCTTACCCGTGTTCTCGTGACGCAAGTACAGCGGCTGCACGTTGAAGGTCCGATGGAGAGCACCGCTGTTTTTCACCCTGTGGGAACGTTGCATAATTCAATTATATACCAATTATACAACTACATTTTAAGTACGCACATAGATGTAGAAACATCAGTGGTTTTTTTGTTGATGAGAGAAATTGACCTTGACATTCAGTGTCACTAACGTACATGCCTGCACGTACATAATTACATACACATAAAACAGAGGTGGTACTGAACAATTCAAGGTCAATAATACATACTCTGACGTGGAGCCGGATGTAATCCAAAATATTTTTACATGGTGGAATTATCATGTTTTGTCCACCAAATAATTATTCGGTCAGAGATTACCATTGACCGATCTGACGTCTAGACAAAATGTGTATGTAATGTGGTAAATAATTTATTCTTAATGAGGACTTGATGCGAACAGCGGGTTTTGTGCAATACACCTCGTGCGGTCAACATTCAACAGATCCAAACCCACATGACATCCGACGCGACAACACAAAACAAAATCCGGAACACTGCGTTTCAGTTGCCTAAAACTAATCGTTAGCAATGTGAAAGAAATACTAAATACCACTGCGACCTGCACGCCGTTGTAATCGTACTCGACTTTGGCATAGCGTTACACTAACTGGATGCGCCATTGTCCTATTACCTGTGTTACCCCGTCACCTTCTCGTGCAATGTACAACAGCTAGGGAGTTACATGCAAAACGGGCCCCTTGAGCTAGATTTGTCATTAAGTTGACATTTGTCACTATAATTTAATATGTGTTATTTGTAAATTTCTCTACTTTTTGAGTGTGCTCATGTTAATATATCCGCATCTCAATTAGCTCACGTCGCTATGGGAGCATATTATGACGGTTTGGTGTTAATGAAAAGATCAACATATCTTACATTACTTCATAATATAATCGAGGCTTTGTCAAATAATAGCGTATTCGCAACATTTTCTTTTACTTATTAGTATTCATATAAAATTTATTTATATGTATCGACCATCAAAACACGGAAGGAACACATCAAAGAGAAATTGTTTCGAACGTCAGATGGAATATGCCATGGATGTCATTTACCACCAGTGCTGTTCAATTTATACCTTGAAAATATCATGCAAGATACACCACACAACTTCAATGGCACAATAATAATAATAATAATAATAATAATAATAATAATAATAATAATAATAATAATAATAATAATAATAATAATAATAATAATAATAATAATAATAATAATAATAATAATAACCACTTCTTTTGCGCCAATATTCTTGAACATCAAGCTCAGTGGCGCGACAAAACCAAGGGATTCAGCAAACTCGTAATCGTAAACCAATGCGTGAGTCGTCAATGGATGGATGGAGATGCTAGGCAACTAAGGAGGACAGGCAGTATTAAAGGTTTTTACACATCGGCGGAATGAAACTATATTACCTTCTGATATAACACTGGCAGGAAGCGAATTCCATACAGTTGGTGCGGCAACCGAGAAAGCTTTCGTTTTCACCCGAGGAATGTGAAGATGGTTAGCTGTCAGGAATTTCTTGCTGGAATTAGCATCGAATGCTATGCTGGTTGTGTAGATGAGAGTGCTTGATAGGCAATTGTACAAATCTTGAAAATAATGCGATAGTGCAAATGGAGCCAATGCAATGATTTTAGAAGCGGCACTCAGCGAGAAAAACGAGGAGAATGCGTGCTTACCCTTGGTAAACAATTTTGGACACGTTGAACTTTTCCAATATCCTTGTTTGCAGTATTGTAAAGGAGGAAATTGCATTAGTCAAGTCTGCTGCTTACTATGGCTGTTGTTTTAGCAATGGAAAGTGATGTAAACCGGCGAATACGGCGAAGATTACGGATATCGTAAAAACAGCAACGACATATTTTCGATATGTTGTTTGAAATTGAAGTTTTCATCAAACGTTACTCCGAGATTTAAAGCTGAGGCAACTGGTATGATACTCTGACTGAGGATGTGTGTCGCGAAAAAGCCAACGAGTTTTGCAGTCTGTGTTGAGGTACCAATTATGAGAAATGCGGTCTTATTAGCATTTAGCTTTAATTTACTGTTTTTTGTCCAAAGGGAGACATCTTGGAGACAATCCCTGAGCTGGTTTAGGGAGCGATAAGTATCTGGTGTAGTCAAAGAAACATAGATTTGTGTATCATCTGCATAAAGGTGATGATCCAGGTTGTGACTCTGGAGTGGTGTTGTATACTTAGTGGTGTTGTATAGAGAGTGAAAGGCAAGGGCCCCAAAACAGAACCCTGGGGTACACCACAAGAGGTGGGCAGCATGTCTGCGAAGCAGTTACCTATTTTAATAGCTGCCGTCTATCAGTAAGGTATGAAGTAAACCAGCTCAGGGCTGTGCCAGATATCCCGTACCACGTTGATAAGCGTGTGATGAGAATGTCGTGGTCAGTGGTGTCGAAAACAGGGGATAGGTCAAGCAAGGTCAGTGCAGTAACTTTGCCATTATCAATTTTAAAGTTAATGCCAGTATGTACTTTTAAAAGAGCTGTTTCTGTTGAGTGAAATTATATGTACGCAGCCTGTAACACATTTGATAAACCGTTTATGTAGATGTGCTACAACATATTCAAGTATTTTTGAAATGAAGCTAAGGTTGGAAATAGGCCTATAGCTGTTTAGTTCTTCTTTTGGTAGAGTTTTCTTCTTAAGAACTGGGTTTACATTCAGGAAATAAACCGGAGCGCAATGATGCCTTTATGGTGTCTGATATTATTATCAATAAATGACAAAGAGATCAATTAGATCCGATTTGCAAATAACATCTATATAACCGCTTGGCCAGTGGAGGAACAACAAGAACGGACGTGAACAATGTCAAGAACAAGTAAGTGCCCACGGGGTGCAAATACGCTCAGAAGAGTGCAATATCACGAAGAACCCAACACCAAGAAGGAATATAAATTGCTGACTGGAGAACGCCTTGACGAAATAGCATCACTCAAGTACCTTGGGCAGATCATTTCCTCGGATGGTGTCGCGAATGGGGTAAAACGCACCCGGGAAAACCTGGCAAAATTAGCGATAACAACACAAAAGAGGACATGACGCAACAAAATAAAAACTGCAACAAAGGTACGACTCTACAAAAGCATAGTTGTCACAGTACTGATATATGAACACGAAACATGGAAAACTGCTACCGAAAGAAATACATCCGAATTTGAAATGAAATATTAGAGATAGATTCTACAAATTGCACACAGAAAACACGTTATATAACTGGCCGTTCTACAAGCGATGAGTGACTCAGCGGCACTTCAAAAAGCAGTTTGACCACAGTGAAGAGCTATAACTTCCAATGATTCTGTCATACAACCAGACACCAGACACTTGCAAAGCAGCATCCTAAGCACGTTCAAAGACAGCAGACAACGAGGAAGACTACCAAAACGTCTATAGACAACATCGGGAAATGGATTGCAGCCGTCAACGACCCGGATGGACGAAGATTACGACGAAGGTTACAGTTGAAGCCATCAAACGCACAAATCTGCGATCGGCTGAGTCAGAGAATGG
>JAODUO010000414.1:202500-227500 GCA_025642075.2 Ridgeia piscesae | reverse complement strand
AGCTTTTTCAACAACACAAATATCATTTGCCGTATTACTGAGGATTTTGTTCCATGATACACCATCAACACTGACCCACTGACGCATCTCGGTGTTGACTGTTTAAGGTATAGGATCACTGTTGAGAAGCAGTCAATTTTAAAGAGCACAATTTGATTTAGGAGCATTTAACAACATTAGTAAAATAGGCCCTAGATTAGATAAAAGCGCTTAAAGAATTGAATGATTATAAAAAATATTGATAGAAATATGTTGTCTCATTGAGGAAGATAGACGGATTAGAGGACGTAATTATATTAGTAAAAGGTTTAAAGACTAGATGTACGAACGTTTCCATTTTCCCATAGGACTATGAATTAATTGAACACATTATCGGTTGATTGGGTGGGCGCTAATAACGTGAATATATTTTAAAATAGAATCGACATAAAAGTCCGAAGGGCGGGATGCATGTAGATATATTGATGGGACTCTCGGTAAGTCAGAATGTCCTTGTCTACCTGCCAACTACAGCAAGTAGGATCTTCTACCTGTTTCCACATAGTGCCCTCATCATAGTATATGCATATACATTCGTGTATTATCAACATAATTATTTGAACCAGAACAGTGTAAAAAAATCATAAAAGGTTACATGCAAATCATGGTACTCATTGCGAGTAAAATTAAGTTTAAAAATATATATTTCATATAAATAGTCACAATTAATCTAAAAAGTGTTTATTAACTTATGAATCTATAACCTCTGAAAATGAAAGCACAGTGATAATTGCAGAATGATATGGTAGACTGCAATAACGGACAATTTTGCCAGTTCTGCGACTCGACAAGGGATCGAGGTGTAGGATTTGTCTTTGTGATGGGACGACGGATTATGTCGGTGTCAATGGAGGGGCAGTTCTTAATGTACATCAACAAACATCAACAACTGTTTTATAAATACAATGACTTTTTTTACTTTGAATGATATATTAACGGAATTATTTGAGAATTTGTTATTCTACGTAATATAGGTAATTTTTTTTATTAATCTTGTTATTGCAACTGTTCCGTGTAATTATATGCCATCGTTTCATTAAAATTATGTTTTATTGATCAATAACGGTCTTGACAAAATACCTATAAAAATGCCGAATACGCGAAGGTTCTAGTTTGGACTCAGTTTATGCTATGCGTTTAAGGCAAGGTCTTGAATATTCGGTTCCGTCCGCCAGAAATCCGTGCTCGAAGTCATTAGGTCAGAGGTCCATGTGTGGTTCATTGCGCGTACATGAATATTCATCACAGTCGGGCCGCATAATTAATCATTAACTGATTCGCGTCAACACAATTAGGTCTCGACGGTTTGCGCAGACGATACCTAAATGATGTATAGCATTGCAATATGTACACAACAGAGAAAGCATTTAACAACAATTATCATGTTTTGATACAGCACATCTCTAGCGTATAGAACCTTAAAACAAGAATTCCGTTGAGCTTGCATATCTTAATTCTAGCGTTGTTGGTGTCGGTCATTATTTTGTAATTGTGTTCATTACACCACGTGTCGTCAGCGCATCAGGGCAAGTGTTACGCTGTCAAATCTTTTTGGCAAATTAATGACCACGGCTGCTTTTATCGTTACATTCTCGACATACTTGTTTAGTTATGCAATGATGTTGACAACATTGTATGTCTGTTGTCTTTTTTTTCTGGTAGGGTAGAATAAGTGTCAGTGTCATCCTTGTATGTGTGTAATAAGTTAATATACGAATTAATTCATCGTTGTATACATAGTTGCAGTATTCCCGCCGCTGTTCCAATATGACATCATTTTCGGTAACACGATTATTATTATTCTGTATTGATTCCGTAAATATTTATTTACACTTAGTTGATCGCATTCCACCCTATCCTCTATTTCATTGTATCTCTGATTAGTCGCGTCCTCCGTTCATTTCCTCATTCGCTTTCTAATTGCACCGTTGACAGTAATGGCGCGAGACACAGTTGATTAAGTAGATTCAATTAACACAACTGTCGTGTTGGTGTGATGCTATAAGCGGACACTCGCAGCACGTGGCTCTGACACTTCGAGTGTCGCATGCAGTTACACGTGAACCTCCATGTGGAAAGTGGGTCACTTGTAATGTCATATATATATATATATATATATATATATATATATATATATATATATATATATATATATATATATATATATATATATATGTGTGTGTGTGTGTGTGTGTGTGTTTGTTTGTTTGTTTGTTTGTTTGTTTGTTTGTTTGTTTGTGTGTATGTGTGTGTGTGTGTGTGTGTGTGTGTGTGTGTGTGTGTGTGTGTGTGTGTGTGTGTGTGTGTGTGTGTGTGTGTGTGTGTGTGTGTGTGTGTGTGTGTGTGTGTGTGTGTGTGTGTGTGTGTGTGTGTGTGTGTGTGTGTGTGTGTGTGTGTGTGTGTGTGTGTGTGTGTGTGTGTGTTCTGCTCAGACTGCGCACAAAACAAAACAGAATGAAAGACTGACCAGTCCAAGATATGCACTTGTGAAAACTACCCGATGACCAGTGAACACCTACTGCAGCACTGCCCACTACAGAATGGGCAGGTCAGATGACCAGATGACCAGATGACCTCGTCGTGAACTGACCAGGACGGCGTCAATCATGAGGCCTTCATGTCTAGAGTGACCGACGATGAAGCCAGCGTGATCAGTCTATGTAAGGTAGAATATATGGTGTTTTGTTCAAAGGATCACGTCATTCCATACGACTTCCTTAATCCCTTACAAAAAAGAGCCAATGGTATACCACTGAATACCATTGAAAACCATTCAGTATCATTCAGTACCATTGGACCATTCAATGATATTTCAGTAGGACTCAGTGGTACTCTCAGTGGTAATTAAAAATACCATTCAATACCATTGAACGGTACAATGAATCCAAAATACCATCAAAATACCATACAGATACCATTCAAATATCCTTGGCCATAATACCCCCATGTACCATTCAATGTATTTGGATGGTATTTTTGTAAGGGATGAATTTCAAGGGTGTATAATTTTAACACTGTATAATAGCCGCCCGTGGAATCGGTCCGTGTCGAACGGAACATCGTAGCAAAGTCCTTGCAAAAAAGCAAATGTTATAGGATTGAATACCACTGACTACCACTGAATACCATTCGGCAAGGTAGTGACATTCAATGGTATTTGAGTGGTATGGCGCACGGTAAACGGAACACCATACCTTTTAACATCCCTATCAACAACCACAATTGCATACGTAATCTTCTCACAGTTGATCTATGATTAACATCTGGTGATTTCATATGCATTACGTAAACACTGACCACAGACAGTAGTGTCCGGTAAAACCCGCGCATTGTCCTGGTGTGATGACAGCGGCGTCAGAGACATGTGCCGAGGTCGTTCTGACGCCGCTGAGACACGCCGTCAGTAATCAATGCGACACAATCTAATTACGAGAAATCAACGCCGGGCTAACTTTTGATTTGCCGTAACGTGACAAGCACGACAACGACTCCGTTGCGTAACCGTCACGCGGCATAGGACCTGTCTCTGGCGACGCGTAGTTCACGTTGACCGTCACCAAACCGTGTGTTTGGTGACGCCCATCGCTCTACGCAATACGGGCGCCGGACGAATGACGCGGTGGTGACATGGACGCCGGACAACTGTCGTGCTGCCCTAAAATATACAGTCGAACCTCGATTTATGATCACCTGGGTGGTACGGTCACCTCGATATTACAGTCACTTTACGGTCACCTCGGTATTACAATCACCTCGCAATTTATGTCGCATTAGGATAGTCATAAATCATTTCCATGTACAGAGAAGTGTAGGAAATTAATCTCGCTAATTTGGCAATTATGGTCACCCTAAGTAAGTCTCACTTTCTTTCGATTTAAGGTAAAATATAGGAAATGGGAACCTACAGGATCGTCAGGGGCGCTGATATGTAACTCGGGGCTGTGACCTAATCGCGCTAATTGCGCGCGCGAGCTGTTTATTTCTATTTTCAAGTCATCTTTGAATTCTTTTAGACTCCAACTGTAATTAATTTAAGGCACATCTTCAACGTGTGTTAACAACTGCTGGAAATAATGTATGAATGCTACGTAACGAGGTAACGGGACGCTGACGGCTGGCGGCTGGCGGCTGGCGGCTGAGGCGCGAGGCCCGAGTTGCGTAACGGCGCCAGAGGTTTATTAGTTCTGTAGGTTCCCAGTAATCCCGCTAAAACAGTCGCCTCACTATTCGGGTCATTGCCAGTCCAAAGAGTTTAACAGCGAAGTACGACTGTACATGCAATCGCAGCATTAGTCCTGGCGATAACAGTAGCAATAGTAACCACAGCAACTGTAGCTACAGCGGCAACAGCAGCTGTAGCAGTAACATCATTCCGTGTCTTACTGTGTCACGCGTCCTACAACACGGATACCATTTTGCTGTGGTCGCCAGCACTGTACCATCCACCATTTTGCTGTGGTCGCCAGCACTGTACCACCCACCATTTTGCTGTGGTCGCCAGCACTGTACCATCCACCATTTTGCTGTGGTCGCCAGCACTGTACCATCCACCATTTTGCTGTGGTCGCCAGCACTGTACCATCCACCATTTTGCTGTGGTCGCCAGCACTGTACCATCCACCATTTTGCTGTGGTCGCCAGCACTGTACCATCCACCATTTTGCTGTGGTCGCCAGCACTGTACCATCCACCATTTTGCTGTGGTCGCCAGCACTGTACCACCCACCATTTTGCTGTGGTCGCCAGCACTGTACCATCCACCATTTTGCTGTGGTCGCCAGCACTGTACCATCCACCATTTTGCTGTGGTCGCCAGCACTGTACCACCACCATTTTGCTGTGGTCGCCAGCACTGTACCATCCACCATTTTGCTGTGGTCGCCAGCACTGTACCATCCACCATTTTGCTGTGGTCGCCAGCACTGTACCACCCACCATTTTGCTGTGGTCGCCAGCACTGTACCACCCACCATTTTGCTGTGGTCGCCAGCACTGTACCACCCACCATTTTGCTGTGGTCGCCAGCACTGTACCACCCACCATTTTGCTGTGGTCGCCAGCACTGTACCACCCACCATTTTGCTGTGGTCGCCAGCACTGTACCACCCACCATTTTGTTGTGGTCGCCAGCACTGTACCACCCACCATTTTGCTGTGGTCGCCAGCACTGTACCACCCACCATTTTGTTGTGGTCGCCAGCACTGTACCATCCACCATTTTGTTGTGGTCGCCAGCACTGTACCATCCACCATTTTGCTGTGGTCGCCAGCACTGTACCACCCACCATTTTGCTGTGGTCGCCAGCACTGTACCACCCACCATTTTGCTGTGGTCGCCAGCACTGTACCACCCACCATTTTGCTGTGGTCGCCAGCACTGTACCATCCACCATTTTGCTGTGGTCGCCAGCACTGTACCACCCACCATTTTGCTGTGGTCGCCAGCACTGTACCATCCACCATTTTGCTGTGGTCGCCAGCACTGTACCACCCACCATTTTGCTGTGGTCGCCAGCACTGTACCACCCACCATTTTGCTGTGGTCGCCAGCACTGTACCACCCACCATTTTGCTGTGGTCGCCAGCACTGTACCACCCACCATTTTGCTGTGGTCGCCAGCACTGTACCACCCACCATTTTGCTGTGGTCGCCAGCACTGTACCACCCACCATTTTGCTGTGGTCGCCAGCACTGTACCACCCACCATTTTGTTGTGGTCGCCAGCACTGTACCATCCACCATTTTGTTGTGGTCGCCAGCACTGTACCATCCACCATTTTGTTGTGGTCGCCAGCACTGTACCATCCACCATTTTGTTGTGGTCGCCAGCACTGTACCATCCACCATTTTGTTGTGGTCGCCAGCACTGTACCATCCACCATTTTGCTGTGGTCGCCAGCACTGTACCACCACCATTTTGCTGTGGTCGCCAGCACTGTACCATCCACCATTTTGCTGTGGTCGCCAGCACTGTACCACCCACCATTTTGCTGTGGTCGCCAGCACTGTACCATCCACCATTTTGCTGTGGTCGCCAGCACTGTACCATCCACCATTTTGCTGTGGTCGCCAGCACTGTACCATCCACCATTTTGCTGTGGTCGCCAGCACTGTACCATCCACCATTTTGTTGTGGTCGCCAGCACTGTACCATCCACCATTTTGTTGTGGTCGCCAGCACTGTACCATCCACCATTTTGCTGTGGTCGCCAGCACTGTACCATCCACCATTTTGCTGTGGTCGCCAGCACTGTACCATCCACCATTTTGCTGTGGTCGCCAGCACTGTACCATCCACCATTTTGCTGTGGTCGCCAGCACTGTACCATCCACCATTTTGCTGTGGTCGCCAGCACTGTACCACCCACCATTTTGCTGTGGTCGCCAGCACTGTACCACCCACCATTTTGCTGTGGTCGCCAGCACTGTACCACCCACCATTTTGTTGTGGTCGCCAGCACTGTACCATCCACCATTTTGTTGTGGTCGCCAGCACTGTACCATCCACCATTTTGTTGTGGTCGCCAGCACTGTACCATCCACCATTTTGTTGTGGTCGCCAGCACTGTACCATCCACCATTTTGTTGTGGTCGCCAGCACTGTACCATCCACCATTTTGTTGTGGTCGCCAGCACTGTACCATCCACCATTTTGCTGTGGTCGCCAGCACTGTACCATCCACCATTTTGCTGTGGTCGCCAGCACTGTACCACTCCACCATTTTGCTGTGGTCGCCAGCACTGTACCATCCACCATTTTGCTGTGGTCGCCAGCACTGTACCACCCACCATTTTGCTGTGGTCGCCAGCACTGTACCACCCACCATTTTGCTGTGGTCGCCAGCACTGTACCATCCACCATTTTGCTGTGGTCGCCAGCACTGTACCACCCACCATTTTGCTGTGGTCGCCAGCACTGTACCACCCACCATTTTGCTGTGGTCGCCAGCACTGTACCACCCACCATTTTGCTGTGGTCGCCAGCACTGTACCACCCACCATTTTGCTGTGGTCGCCAGCACTGTACCATCCACCATTTTGCTGTGGTCGCCAGCACTGTACCACCCACCATTTTGCTGTGGTCGCCAGCACTGTACCACCCACCATTTTGCTGTGGTCGCCAGCACTGTACCACCCACCATTTTGCTGTGGTCGCCAGCACTGTACCACCCACCATTTTGCTGTGGTCGCCAGCACTGTACCACCCACCATTTTGCTGTGGTCGCCAGCACTGTACCATCCACCATTTTGCTGTGGTCGCCAGCACTGTACCACCCACCATTTTGCTGTGGTCGCCAGCACTGTACCACCCACCATTTTGCTGTGGTCGCCAGCACTGTACCACCCACCATTTTGCTGTGGTCGCCAGCACTGTACCATCCACCATTTTGCTGTGGTCGCCAGCACTGTACCACCCACCATTTTGCTGTGGTCGCCAGCACTGTACCACCCACCATTTTGCTGTGGTCGCCAGCACTGTACCACCCACCATTTTGCTGTGGTCGCCAGCACTGTACCATCCACCATTTTGCTGTGGTCGCCAGCACTGTACCACCCACCATTTTGCTGTGGTCGCCAGCACTGTACCACCCACCATTTTGCTGTGGTCGCCAGCACTGTACCACCCACCATTTTGCTGTGGTCGCCAGCACTGTACCATCCACCATTTTGCTGTGGTCGCCAGCACTGTACCATCCACCATTTTGTTGTGGTCGCCAGCACTGTACCATCCACCATTTTGTTGTGGTCGCCAGCACTGTACCATCCACCATTTTGTGTGGTCGCCAGCACTGTACCATCCACCATTTTGCTGTGGTCGCCAGCACTGTACCATCCACCATTTTGTTGTGGTCGCCAGCACTGTACCATCCACCATTTTGCTGTGGTCGCCAGCACTGTACCATCCACCATTTTGTTGTGGTCGCCAGCACTGTACCACCCACCATTTTGCTGTGGTCGCCAGCACTGTACCACCCACCATTTTGTTGTGGTCGCCAGCACTGTACCATCCACCATTTTGTTGTGGTCGCCAGCACTGTACCATCCACCATTTTGTTGTGGTCGCCAGCACTGTACCATCCACCATTTTGTTGTGGTCGCCAGCACTGTACCATCCACCATTTTGTTGTGGTCGCCAGCACTGTACCATCCACCATTTTGTTGTGGTCGCCAGCACTGTACCATCCACCATTTTGTTGTGGTCGCCAGCACTGTACCACCCACCATTTTGCTGTGGTCGCCAGCACTGTACCATCCACCATTTTGTTGTGGTCGCCAGCACTGTACCATCCACCATTTTGCTGTGGTCGCCAGCACTGTACCACCCACCATTTTGCTGTGGTCGCCAGCACTGTACCACCCACCATTTTGCTGTGGTCGCCAGCACTGTACCACCCACCATTTTGTTGTGGTCGCCAGCACTGTACCATCCACCATTTTGCTGTGGTCGCCAGCACTGTACCACCCACCATTTTGCTGTGGTCGCCAGCACTGTACCACCCACCATTTTGCTGTGGTCGCCAGCACTGTACCACCCACCATTTTGTTGTGGTCGCCAGCACTGTACCACCCACCATTTTGCTGTGGTCGCCAGCACTGTACCATCCACCATTTTGCTGTGGTCGCCAGCACTGTACCACCCACCATTTTGCTGTGGTCGCCAGCACTGTACCACCCACCATTTTGCTGTGGTCGCCAGCACTGTACCACCCACCATTTTGCTGTGGTCGCCAGCACTGTACCACCCACCATTTTGTTGTGGTCGCCAGCACTGTACCATCCACCATTTTGCTGTGGTCGCCAGCACTGTACCACCCACCATTTTGCTGTGGTCGCCAGCACTGTACCACCCACCATTTTGCTGTGGTCGCCAGCACTGTACCACCCACCATTTTGCTGTGGTCGCCAGCACTGTACCATCCACCATTTTGCTGTGGTCGCCAGCACTGTACCACCCACCATTTTGCTGTGGTCGCCAGCACTGTACCACCCACCATTTTGCTGTGGTCGCCAGCACTGTACCACCCACCATTTTGTTGTGGTCGCCAGCACTGTACCATCCACCATTTTGCTGTGGTCGCCAGCACTGTACCACCCACCATTTTGCTGTGGTCGCCAGCACTGTACCACCCACCATTTTGCTGTGGTCGCCAGCACTGTACCACCCACCATTTTGCTTGTGGTCGCCAGCACTGTACCACCCACCATTTTGCTGTGGTCGCCAGCACTGTACCATCCACCATTTTGCTGTGGTCGCCAGCACTGTACCACCCACCATTTTGCTGTGGTCGCCAGCACTGTACCACCCACCATTTTGCTGTGGTCGCCAGCACTGTACCACCCACCATTTTGCTGTGGTCGCCAGCACTGTACCACCCACCATTTTGTTGTGGTCGCCAGCACTGTACCATCCACCATTTTGCTGTGGTCGCCAGCACTGTACCACCCACCATTTTGCTGTGGTCGCCAGCACTGTACCACCCACCATTTTGCTGTGGTCGCCAGCACTGTACCACCCACCATTTTGCTGTGGTCGCCAGCACTGTACCATCCACCATTTTGCTGTGGTCGCCAGCACTGTACCACCCACCATTTTGCTGTGGTCGCCAGCACTGTACCACCCACCATTTTGCTGTGGTCGCCAGCACTGTACCATCCACCATTTTGCTGTGGTCGCCAGCACTGTACCACCCACCATTTTGTTGTGGTCGCCAGCACTGTACCACCCACCATTTTGCTGTGGTCGCCAGCACTGTACCACCCACCATTTTGCTGTGGTCGCCAGCACTGTACCACCCACCATTTTGCTGTGGTCGCCAGCACTGTACCACCCACCATTTTGTTGTGGTCGCCAGCACTGTACCACCCACCATTTTGCTGTGGTCGCCAGCACTGTACCATCCACCATTTTGCTGTGGTCGCCAGCACTGTACCATCCACCATTTTGCTGTGGTCGCCAGCACTGTACCATCCACCATTTTGCTGTGGTCGCCAGCACTGTACCACCCACCATTTTGCTGTGGTCGCCAGCACTGTACCACCCACCATTTTGTTGTGGTCGCCAGCACTGTACCACCCACCATTTTGCTGTGGTCGCCAGCACTGTACCATCCACCATTTTGCTGTGGTCGCCAGCACTGTACCATCCACCATTTTGCTGTGGTCGCCAGCACTGTACCACCCACCATTTTGCTGTGGTCGCCAGCACTGTACCATCCACCATTTTGCTGTGGTCGCCAGCACTGTACCATCCACCATTTTGCTGTGGTCGCCAGCACTGTACCACCCACCATTTTGCTGTGGTCGCCAGCACTGTACCACCCACCATTTTGTTGTGGTCGCCAGCACTGTACCACCCACCATTTTGCTGTGGTCGCCAGCACTGTACCATCCACCATTTTGCTGTGGTCGCCAGCACTGTACCATCCACCATTTTGCTGTGGTCGCCAGCACTGTACCATCCACCATTTTGCTGTGGTCGCCAGCACTGTACCATCCACCATTTTGCTGTGGTCGCCAGCACTGTACCACCCACCATTTTGCTGTGGTCGCCAGCACTGTACCACCCACCATTTTGCTGTGGTCGCCAGCACTGTACCACCCACCATTTTGCTGTGGTCGCCAGCACTGTACCACCCACCATTTTGCTGTGGTCGCCAGCACTGTACCACCCACCATTTTGCTGTGGTCGCCAGCACTGTACCACCCACCATTTTGCTGTGGTCGCCAGCACTGTACCATCCACCATTTTGCTGTGGTCGCCAGCACTGTACCATCCACCATTTTGCTGTGGTCGCCAGCACTGTACCACCCACCATTTTGCTGTGGTCGCCAGCACTGTACCATCCACCATTTTGCTGTGGTCGCCAGCACTGTACCACCCACCATTTTGCTGTGGTCGCCAGCACTGTACCACCCACCATTTTGCTGTGGTCGCCAGCACTGTACCACCCACCATTTTGCTGTGGTCGCCAGCACTGTACCACCCACCATTTTGCTGTGGTCGCCAGCACTGTACCATCCACCATTTTGCTGTGGTCGCCAGCACTGTACCACCACCATTTTGCTGTGGTCGCCAGCACTGTACCATCCACCATTTTGCTGTGGTCGCCAGCACTGTACCACCCACCATTTTGCTGTGGTCGCCAGCACTGTACCATCCACCATTTTGCTGTGGTCGCCAGCACTGTACCACCCACCATTTTGCTGTGGTCGCCAGCACTGTACCACCCACCATTTTGCTGTGGTCGCCAGCACTGTACCATCCACCATTTTGCTGTGGTCGCCAGCACTGTACCGTCCACCATTTTGCTGTGGTCGCCAGCACTGTACCGTCCACCATTTTGCTGTGGTCGCCAGCACTGTACCACCCACCATTTTGCTGTGGTCGCCAGCACTGTACCACCCACCATTTTGCTGTGGTCGCCAGCACTGTACCGTCCACCATTTTGCTGTGGTCGCCAGCACTGTACCGTCCACCATTTTGCTGTGGTCCCAGCACTGATTCACCCACCATTTTCTGTACGCTGAACAAGACACTCGGCACCACCCACTCTATCTATTCTAACACAGAGTTGCTTCGCTCCAATCGCCCTATTTGTACCACCAACCTTACAGGAGTGAGGTAATTTTAACAAAACCGAACAATGTCTATTACTATCGCTTCAGAAATTTGAGTTTAATCCCTGCGTCACCCACCACCTAACTGAAAGACAACGGGGATTACAACCAACTTTCTCACATCTTTCCCTTATCAAATTATGTCAGGCAATAATTTCCGTACCGTTTTCGTTCCGGTTCTTTACGCTGGCAGCGCAGCTAAACATAGGCTGTTACATCCGCTTTCGGTCTGGCAAAAACATGCTTAAAATCGGTAGTAGCCAGGTGAAAAGGTAACTTATCTGTGACCCGGAGACACCATACTCCTCTGACACACAGAAACTCACTCGCAGTTCTTCATCGTCCGCTAGTACAAAACCACGTAAGGATATTATTTGGGATACATAATAAGTTTGAAGGAACCCAAAGTCATGTTTCAACCAGTTACTACGATAAACCGAGGCCCGCCCAAAATCGTTACACATGGCGCCGTTCTGAGAACACTGGCGCAATTCACTGCCTTGGTCGGCGTCACAGGCAACGACATTGGAACATTTTCAGAATGGCTAATAATGAACATGTAAGTTAACAGACAGTTTAATTGTATTATCCTTTTTAATTTATTTTAGAATGATTGTTATGTTAAGTGTATTTTAATGTACATGTTTTAAATTGATTACGTAAATAATGTGGAATGATTATTTTAATAAGACAGTTCGCTGTTTTACGAGAACCTGATACTATGTGGAATTGTTGCTTTTATTGTGAATGTACATGTACAATCCAACTGTAAAGTTGCCATATAATAAACTTGTCTATCTGTCTATCTACCTTATCTATTCGCATTGTACTGACAACAAAACCATCAAAACAAGCAGCATTTGTGATTGACTTACGATAAATGTTTGACCGAAGCCACCCGTTCTTTGCCTCAACCCAAAATAAACATATGTTAACCCAATATTATTCTATGTCACAGAGCTTTGTATAGCGCGAACGCTACAAAACCTAAGAAATCAATCCAGACAATTTGTCCGAATTGTAGTTAACGTCAAATGTCAAGATTAAGTCATCGACGAGGATATTCTTCGACATATCCAGTAGCGTGTCGGCCTCACTCGCGACGCCGAATAAATTCAAAAAGCTCGTATGTCAGTTGACCATATTCCCAAAGCAATGTTTGTTGGAGAACTTAAAGTTCCGCACACGACTGACTCACTTCTCACATGCGATAAAAGATACTTTCAAAAGTGGGCACTTATTAATCTGGTATTAATTGTTTATCGAGAATTTACCCGAAACCAGTATTTGAAACATCAATAAATCAAATCATCTAAATACATCGGGTAGATTTGAGGGATTATGTCAGTGAGGTATTATGTCAGTGAGGTATTATGTCAGTGAGGTATTATGTCAGTGAGGTATTATGTCAGTGAGGTATTATGTCAGTGAGGTATTATGTCAGTGAGGTATTATGTTAATGAGGTATTATTAGTGAGGTATTATGTCAGTGAGGTATTATGTTAATGAGGTATTATGTTAGTGAGGTATTATATCAGTGAGGTATTATGTCAGTGAGGTATTATGTTAATGAGGTATTATGCCAGTGAGGTATTATGTCAGTGAGGTATTATGTCAGTGAGGTATTATGTCAGAGAGGTATTACGTCAGTGAGGTATTATGTCAGTGACGTATTATGTCAGAGAGGTATTATGTCAGTGAGGTATTGTGTTAATGAGTGATTATGTCAATGAGGTATTATGTCAATGAGGTATTATGTCAGTGAGGTATTATGTCAGTGAGGTATTATGTCAGTGAGGTATTATGTCAGTGAGGTATTATGTTAATGAGGGATTATGTCAATGAGGTATTATGTCAGTGAGGTATCATGTCAGTGAGATATTATGTCAGTGAGGTATTGTGTCAGTGAGGTATTATGTCAGAGAGGTATTATGTCAGTGTGGTAATATGTCAGTGAGAAATAAATTATGTCAGTGAGGGATTATATCAGTAAGGGATTATGTCAGTGAGGGATTATGTCAATGAGGGATTATGTCAATGAGGGATTATTTCAGTGATTGATTATATCAATGATACGGTATTATGTCAGTGAAGTATTATGTCAATGATGGGATTGTGTCAGTGAGAAATTATGTCAGTGAGGGATTATGTCAGTGACGATATCACTGAGGGATTATGTAAGTGACAGATTATGTCAATAAGAGATTGTGTCAGTGAGGTGTTATGTCAGTGAAAGATTGTGTCAATGAGGGGCTATGCCAGTGAATGATTATATCATTGAGGGATTATGTCAATGACGGACTATGTTAACGAGGGATTATGTGAGTAAGGGATTATGTCAATCAGGGACTATGCCAATGCATGATTATGTTATGGTATTATGTCAGTTAGAGACTATGCCAATGAGGGACTGTGCCAGTATGGATTATGACAGTGATGGGACTATGTTAGCGAAGCATTATGTCAGCGAAGGACTATGTCAGTGAAGTACTTTGTCACTGAGGGATTATCATATTGGGATATTATGTCAGTGAGGTATTATATCAGTGAATGATTACGTCAGTGAGGGACTATGTTAGTATGGACTATGTCAGTGAAGGGACAACTATGACAGTGAGGTATTATATCAGCGAAGGACTACGTCTTTGAGGGATGATCTCAGGGAGGGATTATGTCAGTGCATGATTACGCAATCAGCGAGGGTATGTCAGTGAGATATTATATCAGTGAGGGATTATGCCAGTTAGGGATTATGTCAGTGAGGGGCTATGTTAGTGAGGGATTATGTCAATGAGGGATTATGTCAGCCGAGGGTTATGTTAGTGAGAGAATATGTCGGCGAGAGACAATAAATTGGCGACGGGTTATGCCAGTGAGGAAGTCTTGTTGCAGGTCTTGCTGGCAAGTCTTGCTGCCAATTTCGTTCATCCTACGTTGCCTGTCTACGTTGGACGTCTCTATCTGGTGTCTAGCTCAAAGGAAGTGAGATATCATACGCAGGGAAATAGAAAACTACCACATGAACTCACTGGACTGTTGTTTCATCATCTACACTCCCAATTCCAGAACAGTCAACATAATGATTGTGGCCAGTCATTGGAAGAAGAACTATGTCGGTGAAGGGTCATGCAAATGGGGTGTTATGTCAATGAGGTGTTATGTCAATGAGGTGTTATGTCAATGAGGTGTTAGGTCAATGAGGTGTTATCTCAATGAGGTGTTATGTCAATGAGGTGTTATCTCAATGAGGTGTTATATCAATGAGGTGATAGGTCAATGAGATGTTATGTCAATGAGGTGTTATGTCAATGAGGTGTTATGTCAATGGGGTGTTATGTCAATGAGGTGTTATGTCAATGAGGTGTTATGTCAATGAGGTGTTATGTCAATGAGGGGTTGTGGCTTCCACTAAGCAAAGTCATCGAATACAACTGTCATGTCGTCAACTATACTTTCAGAATCACGTATTTCATCCAATTCTCGTTAAGTGTATTAGCGGATTATACATTCGCGGTATACTGCATCAAAACATTATCATTTCGCATACGTACTTTGTGTGCTACTTTTGTTTTGCAAATCAATGCATAACTTGGGTGTTATCTGCGCAACAAACTGATACATAACTGTCTTTATGTAAATCACTTTGAGCTTACTGATTAATTATGCAGCTCGACTATAATGAATATTCATGCTCGCGCAGTGAACCACGCAATGACCGTTGGCTTTAAAGACAGTGAACTTGTCGGACAAAGCCGAAGTTTGTCGAACTGAACCGAATATTCATGACCATGTCTTATACGGACAGAATAGATGGAGCTCAAACTAAAAAGTTATGTTTTTCTACATGTTTTCAGGGTTATAAGCTATTAATAAAACACAGTTGTACTGAAATGTAGGCCGAGGTATAACATTTTATGAAGTAACTATGTTAACAAGGTTAATTAAAAGTTGCGTACATTATAAAGTGTTAACCATTTTAAGCGAGTTGAAAGGATTTGAGACACGGAGCCGATGGTGAGGGTCAGACGTGAGACGGCTCAACTCGGCCAGCAGCGTCTCCGGCCAGACGGTGGTCGATGCAATATTAAGATGTCATCAGAAAAGTAGCAGTTGAAACTGAATCTGAATTCGCCTCTCGATTAAATGAATATGGAAATCGCACTGACACGTTAGGTTCAAATACGTCATCTGCCGCTTTGAATTTGTTGCATATTTTCCACTTGGCAGGGCGCGTGATCAAGGTCCCGGCTAGGTTTTCAGTTTTTGTGGGAGAAAGTCCCTCAGAAAAGCACAGCATGTAAGAAAGTTCGGAAATCACCTTAAATAACTATCGATGTATGTTCTGAAATACGTCGCCATGTGGCACAGCAGGGGTCGGTGCGCCGAAGAAGTGAATGCACATTACGAAGATGAGAGTGATCCGTAATGCGTCCGACAAGAGGCTGTTACTAGGCTCAAAACAGCCACGACGTTGTGTTTGTGATAAAAACTATTAGGTAGGTGTCGTTGTATATTGCATATGTCTACTTATCGCTCAAATATTAGCTATTTCACATTAATTGTATTACTATTGTTAGAGGTAATCCTGAAGAGAAGCCCCGTGACGTTTCAACATACCCTGCTGTCTGTAATTTGTTGTTTCCATATTTTCTGCAAAATCTTCGCAACTCGCGCGTGACAAAGTAAACACAAGGAATTCTTCCATTCTTGTTTGTTGGGAAAAAGAAAAAAGTATTGTAGAAAATGGAAGAATGTTGGTGTTGTATCATTTCATCGTAGCTGTGACATCGTCCTGTTTCTATAGACGCCATGCTTATGTACCATGCTGGTTTCAGTGTCTACCGACCAGTCTATGTCTGTCAAATGTCCTCCAACAAATCTATTCCGGAGTCGATGTCTCATTATTGCCGCGCACGACGACGGCGCATCGTTCCTGTGGCGACGATCGGCTCATTTGCGCACTTCCGGTGCGGCGTCGCCCGGTGTCGGCGCATTGGGCGACTTCGCGTTGACGGTCACGAAGCGGTGTTTGCCGAAACTTCTCGCTAATTGGACTACTGGTTGTGGATTTGTTTTCTCGCCAAATGAGTCCACTTAAAGCGATGACTGTCTGCCGGCGCGTGTCGCTGCATCGCCCGGACCTCTCCGCGTCGTAGCCCTAATGAGGCCCGCTGTCCTGGCGGATGGAACCTCGTCGAATTCAAGCCACGTTCGTCTCTCCCACGCGTCCACATGACGGCTGCTTCAGGCGTTGCGCGAATACGCCGTCATCGAAATGAAGCGGTACCATCCCGATATACCTGCCGTTGGTAATACTTATTGTCTTCGCTATCCAGACTTCCCGGCAGACATTGCGATAGTCGGTCACGTGGCCGCCGCACGGCATGACAATGTCACCTTGGTGGTGTTGAGTTCCGTGGGGGTCGTTACAGCAATTAATCCGGGATTTTGTTTATTAGATTTCGAAGGCGTCGAAACCTAATGGCGTTAATCAGTCGCCGTGTGGCAATCCCGTTTCGCGTCTGCCACCGCTTTCGCCGGCCGCTGACACGCTCCGGTACTCGGCACTTCCGGGGCATCTGGCATTAGCTCTATTGGGAATCCCCACTTCCTGATCTGTGACTTATACGCGACGCTGACTTTGGCGTAATCACCGATGTCTGCGACGTCTTCTACTTATTACGCGTCGTCGCCAGCAGGAGTCGGGGGCCGCGTGATGCTGCGCGTAATCACGGCATTTCGTTACCAGGAGCAAGTTTGAGAAATGTGACTCAACGGCCACTTGTGCTCGTCCGTCCGTCCGTCCGTCCGTCCGTCCGTCCGTCCGTCCGTCCGTCCGTCCGTCCGTCCGTCCGTCCGTCCGTCCGTCCGTCCGTCCGTCCGTCCGTCCGTCCGTCCGTCCGTCCGTCCGTCCGTCCGTCCGTCCGTCCGTCCGTCGTCCGTCGTCGTCGTCGTCGTCGTCCGTCCGTCGTCGTCCGTCGTCTGTCCGTCTGTCCGTCCGTCCGTCCGTCGTCGTCTGTCCGTCCGTCCGTCTGTCTGTCCTGTCGTCGTCCGTCCGTCTGTCCGTCCGTCCGTCGTCGTCGTCGTCGTCGTCGTCCGTCGTCCGTCCGTCCGTCCGTCCGTCGTCGTCCGTCCGTCCGTCCGTCGTCCGTCGTCCGTCCGTCCGTCCGTCGTCCGTCCGTCCGTCCGTCCGTCCGTCTCGTCCGTCCGTCCGTCCGTCCGTCCGTCGTCCGTCGTCCGTCCGTCCGTCGTCCGTCCTGTCGTCTCCGTCCGTCTGTCGTCTGTCCGTCCTGTCCGTCGTCGTCCGTCGTCGTCCGTCGTCCGTCGTCCGTCCGTCCGTCCGTCCGTCCGTCCGTCCGTCCGTCCGTCCGTCCGTCCGTCCGTCCGTCCGTCCGTCCGTCCGTCCGGTCCGTCCGTCCGTCGCGTCCGTCCGTCCGTCCGTCGTCCGTCCGTCCGCCGTCCGCCGCCCGCCCGCCGCCGCCCGCCCGCCCGCCGCCGCCCGCCCGCCGTCCGTCCGTCCGTCCGTCCGTCCGTCCGTCCGTCCGTCCGTCCATCCATCCATCCATCCATCCACCCTTTCCATCCTTCCTGTTTCCTATGTTTATTCGTATCGTTGACCTTAACTGAATAAAATTAAATAATATTAATCAGGTCCTTCTTCCGTTTTTCCTACGCTCCGTCTTTCGATCTTTCCTTTGTTCCTTCCTTCATCCCTTCTTCTTTCTCCCATTCCTCCATTCAATAAGTCATTCGACCCATGATTCGTCCCTTCGTTCCTTCTTTCCTTAGTTCGTTCAATCAGTGGTTCCTTGATTTCTTTGTTCGTCGTGTGCGCGTGTTCATGTGTGCGTGCATGTGCACACATGTTAAATTCATTGACGTACTAATTTCTTGAGATGACACAGTAACTGTCGTCATTGTTTTCTTTTAGTGACAAGCGACCCTGTGTTTCTCGATGTTGCTCTGACGATTGTGAGTGCCACCGTAATACTTTCTTTTAGTTTTATTCCACACGGGTTTTAGTTCGTCTGCTACTGCAACATCATTGGTCATACTTAATACCGTATTGTGCATGATCATTAGAACATTCCCCAAAACGTGTTCTTACAAACTTGCTCTTGTCTCTCCATTTCTGAAATCAACGTCGGGCCGCAGATTAACATGGTCCCCAACATATTTGGTCCGGCCGTAGGTTAGGATGGTCCCAACAGCATCGGTCCGGCCACAGATCAAGATAGTTCCCCGCAGGATTGGTCCGGCCACAGATCAAGATGGTCCCCAACAGGATTGGTCCGGCCACAGATCAAGATGGTCCCCAACAGGATTGGTCTGGCCACAGATCAAGATGGTCCCCAACAAAATTGGTCCGGTCGCAGGTTAAGGTTGTTCCCCAAAAGATCGGAAAACAGCTTGATCGTGGCTGCTGTTGTGATGCTGTTATTGCTATAGCATAGCAAGGTTAATTATTGCATGCATTTCATCGGTGTGATAATATTATTAACAAAACCGGTGCGACAGTATTAGAGGCGAGATCTTCTTGGAAATCTGGAGAGACCCAGCCTATATTCAGGAATTGTTCCAGGCACGTGTTTTTAATTATATGTATCTAGATATCGATAACGTCATCAGCATACGGTAGGAAATTGTTTCACCGTAAAACAAGTATCGGTGTGTGCAGAACTGGAGCCATTGGTGTGCACTGTTGAAGTGAGAATTATACGCCAAGTGGTAGCAAGCAATACGTTTTGATATTGACAAAGTGCATGCGTGTGTGTGTGTGTGTGTGTGTGTGTGTGTGTGTGTGTGTGTGTGTGTGTGTGTGTGTGTGTGTGTGTGTGTGTGTGTGTGTGTGTGTGTGTGTGTGTGTGTGTGTGTGTGTGTGTGTGTGTGTGTGTGTGTGTGTGTGTGTGTGTGTGTGTGTGTGTGTGTGTGTGTGTGTGTGTGTGTGTGTGTGTGTGTGTGTGTGTGTGTGTGTGTGTGTGTGTGTGTGTGTGTGTGTGTGTGTGTCTGTCTGTCTGTCAGAGAGAGAAAAGAGAGAGACGGACAGACAGACAGACAGACAGACAGACAGAAAGAAAGAAAGAAAGAAAGAAAGAAAGAAAGAAAGAAAGAAAGAAAGAAAGAAAGAAAGAAAGAAAGAAAGAAAGAAAGAAAGAAAGAAAGAAAGAAAGAAAGAAAGAAAGAAAGAAAGAAAGAAAGAAAGAAAGAAAGAAAGAAAGAAAGAAAGAAAGAGAGACTGAGACTGAGACTGAGACTGAGACTGGGACTGGGACTGGGACTGGGACTGGGACTGGGACTGGGACTGGGACTGGGACTGGGACTGGGACTGGGACTGGGACTGAGACTGAGACTGAGACTGAGACTGAGACTGAGACTGAGACTGAGACTGAGACTGAGACTGAGACTGAGACTGAGACTGAGACTGAGACTGAGACTGAGACTGAGACTGAGACTGAGACTGAGACTGAGACTGAGACTGAGACTGAGACAGAGACAGAGACAGAGACAGAGACAGAGACAGAGACAGAGACAGAGACAGAGACAGAGACAGAGACAGAGACAGAGACAGAGACAGAGACAGAGACAGAGACAGAGACAGAGACAGAGACAGAGACAGAGACAGAGACAGAGACAGAGACAGAGACAGAGACTGAGACTGAGACTGAGACAGAGACAGAGACAGAGACAGAGACAGAGACAGAGACAGAGACAGAGACAGAGACAGAGACAGAGACAGAGACAGAGACAGAGACAGAGACAGAGACAGAGACAGAGACAGAGACAGAGACAGAGACAGAGACAGAGACAGAGACAGAGACAGAGACAGAGACAGATATATAAAGACAGAGACAAACAGATGTACTGAGAGAGACTGAGAGAGAGAGAGAGAGAGAGAAACAGAGAGAGAGAGAGAGAGAGAGAGAGAGAGAGAGAGAGTGAGGGAGAGAGAAGAGAGAGAGAGAGAGAGAGAGAGAGAGACAGACAGACAGACAGACAGACAGACAGACAGACAGACAGACAGACAGACAGACAGACAGACAGACGGAGACAGAGATATGATGTGTTATATCATGTCATGTCATTACATGATATTATGTCATAATCACCACTCATCCTGCTTTAGTGGTGTAACAAGAGCGTGGCTTATGCGTTTCTATAAAGTCAAGCTAACAACGTAACGCCGGTTTCGTTGAAACAAAACTGTTGACGCGGGAACCTATTCTCTAGCTACTTCAATCAACAGAATGGACAATACTCCTCTTCTATATAAAATGTTCTCAATATCGCACTGTTGATGCCTTCTGACATCATTTGCTAAAACCTTGCATATTCAAGCGCTCTAATCCTTGATTTAAGGTTCAGTAAGACTGCCGTCCCAGGTCACTGCACCCGGTGATATGTGACCGACAGAGCCCGCGATGCATCGAGAGGTGTTCACTGTTACATGTGTCTGGTCCTTCCGTTTGAAATATCTGTCACGTCTTTCCAACACTTATACCTCTAACGGCACAGTCGACACCAGCAGTAGCTGGATGGTCCAGTGGGAATATACTGGTCCAGTCAGAACGGCCCTTGTCTTAACAGTGCTTCTTCAGTGTTGTGTAAAACAAGTTCATGTAGAGCGTATTATCCAGTCCTGCTTAAGTAATTTTCTAGTTGTTTCCAGCACTCAGCATTAACTGACTAATCTCTATGTATATTGGTTACAACGTTATGATCTTATGAGGTCTCATTGAACTAGTCTGTCGTTTTAAGAACACTTACGTCAAACCAACCTTTCTATGCTGTCACTGAGGGTGGTCACTGTCAGGTGCTTGTCGTCCTCAGTGTTTTGTTACGTCCCAAACTGAGTCGGGACATGATGCTCTAATTACTTTAAATATTACTCGATCGCAGACCTGTTAAATCGATAACCATCTCGACTGTTCTGAATTATGTCAAAATCGCCAGGGTTTTGGATTACGTGTACCATATTATGTTTTTACGCCCTTGCCGATAAGTGAGCGGTACATATAAAAATATCACACTCTCCCTTATGGGCGTCGATCAGTGGGGGACGAGGGGACGCGTCCCCCCACTTTTCAGCTTGAGGGGTACAGCATAGGAAATGTCCCCCCTACTTTTTCAGTTCAAAAACAAATTTACAGGCATTTAGCCAGACTGATCACTTCCTTCTCTTAAACACCCTACATTTGTCTAGTAGTAAAATTAATAACCAGTTCAGATATAAACTTCCGACTACCCAGTGGAAAATCACTAGTTAAATTGCTTGATTGGCCGCAGCGCGTAACTTGATCTTAGACCAATAAATATTCATCATGCCGGGCTCTATCATTTTGCACCCTTCTGTTGATATAGGTCCTAGCCATCAAGCACGTTATAGATTATTAATATTTGTTTGCCATATCACCCCTTGGATTGCAGCCTGGTCTGAAACTTATCGCCTACGGCGGAACCAGCGGATTCCTGCAATTTGTATAATTTGATCCCATTTAAGTGATGACCATTTTGTGCACAAGGTGGGATTGGAAAATCCTACACAGGCACCACTGTAACCTCTGCATCTTGTTACTCTGTGATTCAGGCAAGCAGTTTTGGTCCAAAGCTATATATTATGCGCAACGCACTAAGAGTTTAATATATGTTTGTGGGGTGAGTTTCCCACGACACGCTAACGCGGTCACACAATCACTGGGTCGCGTCAACAGCAGCAACCAAGAAAGTCAATCAGATTGGTAGATTTATCTCAAACCTTGCACGTCCTTGAAGTCATGGCATGTCCACACGCATAATAATAAAATAAGCATTCTCGTTTCGTCTTCTGCGTCGAATATGCTATGATATATAAGTGTATTAGTGTACTAAGCTGCTGACTGTTAAGCCAATTCGTGCCTATGATTAGATTGTGTTCAAAACGCAACATTTAAATGGATTTATTTCAAACGGAAGTGTTCGCAAAAAGAACGTTTCGCCACCGCACCATTCCAGAACTCCCGCGCTTCTGCGGGGTTTTATGAATGTAAATAATTATTATTTTGAAAGTTATGAATTTGTCATCTTACCGACAATAAAACAGCAGAAATGCCACGACTTAGCAACAAATCACGCAAGTGAATCTGGTTTTCCCGTAAACGCACGACATAGTGTTCGAATATAACCTATGTACGCCCTGCAGATCGAACTTGGGATTTTGAAACCAACCTTCCTTGTGTATCTAGTACTGTATATCCTCCATCCATCTACCTCAGACACGTTTTGTGCCACTCCTTGTCCCTAGACCAATCGACAACCTAAGTCTTGCGCGTCGTTGCTGTGACGGCATAAACCACATGTGGACAGTGATAACACTGTCGCTGGCCTACATCAAGGAAACTCGCCTATTGTTAGGATGTCAGATAACATTACATCAAGTGCGAAAAGGCAATCGATACATGAACGTAGCAGACTTGCCGGACGGTCTTGTTCTCACACACGCAGGTTCATTTCCAGCCATTGACAAGCTCGTAATTTTGTAATTTAAGTACGTATAATTAGATGGAAAGAAGATGATATATAAAATTATCCGAGACACGGGTGATAATAGCAGGAGAGAGGTAGATAGCGTTACAAAGGACAACAAAGTTCGAATAAGCTCAATCCAAAATTCCGATCGAGGGTATGCGGTCTGGAGGTAACGATGCTAACAGAACAAGTGCAGAAGCTGCAAGATGTTGATAGAGCAACTGTGACGAATCACACGAATTAACATGATAGACAGACAGAATAACAATATCTGCTACCATCAGTAAAGTAACTCATTATAACGTGTCTTACTATATAGACGCCACGGCTTTAAAAACGTGACGCATATAATATTCAAAGACTAGGTTTATGTTTGCAAGATTGATGTTAACATGCAAGTGTTGATAACGTTGCTGACGCGTGCCATTTAATTGTGTTTCTCTCTGCAATCAATTAAACACTTACGCGTGCAGTTAATTCCAGCAGAAATGACACCTATTTAAAGTGGCTTCATTGCCGGTCGTATAATCAATGCTTTCTAAAACACTGGCAGGAATAATATCTTCGTTAGGTGACTGTTTATAATTAAGAGCAAGATTGATAAACACGTGTTGTCCAAATGTCATCTAAAACGGATCCGACAATCTATTAATTTAATGATGCATGGTGCACGGAATATAATGGCGTATAGAATGGCGTCTAAATATGAGTCCCGCGCTGGGATTTGATACATCGTTCACCCGCCTGTCAACATCTGTCTTGTAACGATTCATAACCCAACAGGTTGGGTGACGTAATGTAGATAATCCAATAAGTTTATACCAACGATTGTCGCGCGCGACAAACTCAGTGGAGTAATTGGCGTGTGTTCACAGTGACATTGGAACAACCCCCGCGGGATGTTGGCGTCACTGGTACCAGGAGGTGATAATTAGTCCCTGGGCCATATTACGTGTGACCCTAGTCAAGGTTATTTTCTAGTCATAACAACTGTGTATTGCATTCCTTTCAAGACGGCCTGTAGAGATGACCTCCCGTCGAGTTTGACGTAAATGCTGTATTTCCGCATAGCCTATCTACGGGGATTGCAACCTGTTCTGGTCCAATCTACGGAGATCATTGTCATCCCTGTATTTGGCTCTTCTGTGAGGATTGATCCCTATCTTGGATTTATGTGGAGAGTCGCACCTTTGTTACACGCTTGGAGACTTCACCGCCTGGTCACCTACCAACATCGCCCGTATGCTATGATTGTGTACTTCCGCTGGAATGTGAAGGGATTGTCCAGTTGATACCGCGTATGGAGCCAAGTCCACCGATGTACACGCACACAGACGACTACCGCCAGCGACACGACAAGACGCGTTAACGAGAGGAAAATGCACACAGACCCACGCGTTGTTGTAAATGTAATGAAACACGGGGACAGTTAACAGTTTTATTTTACAATCAAAACCAGCGAGCACACATCAGTTTGTAGTGCGCAGTGAGAGTCGACGTTCAATAAAATTGAAGAATCAAAAATGTTGGTGGCAGAATTTACGATGAGGCTTTGGTCAACCAAAAGAAATAAACTAATTGTTCGCACATGAAAACCAACCGATTATATGATAGACCGCAGAACTAGAAACCGAAAGAGCATGTAGCAAAGGCTTACGTGTTTTTCAGCTGATTATTATAAGAGCATTCGATTGGAAACGACAGGAAAACCTATAATGCATGCGATAAAAATCTGCTTGGCACGTCGTATAAACAACACGGCACGCGACACACGACTACACGGCATACGACATATCCTGACACGGCATGCAATCTACGAGGACACCGCGTGTTGAGACA
>JAODUO010000414.1:172500-195000 GCA_025642075.2 Ridgeia piscesae | reverse complement strand
AGCCTAATATCTTTAATATCTTTGAGGTGGTAGAATCGTTCAGCCAAGAAGGAACCATGTCACATACATTATGTGTGTGTGTGCGTGTGCGTGTGCGTGTGCGTGTGCGTGTGCGTGTGCGTGTGCGTGTGCGTGTGCGTGTGCGTGTGCGTGTGCGTGTGCGTGCGTGTGCGTGTGCGTGTGCGTGTGCGTGTGCGTGTGCGTGTGCGTGTGCGTGTGCGTGTGCGTGTGCGTGTGCGTGTGCGTGTGCGTGTGCGTGTGCGTGTGCGTGTGCGTGTGCGTGATGCGTGCAGTGCAGTGCAGTGCAGTGCAGTGCAGTGCAGTGCAGTGCAGTGCAGTGCAGTGCAGTGCAGTGCAGTGCAGTGCAGTGCAGTGCAGTGCAGTGCAGTGCAGTGCAGTGCAGTGCAGTGCAGTAGTGCAGTGCAGTGCAGTGCAGTGCAGTGCAGTGCAGTGCAGTGCAGTGCAGTGCAGTGCAGTTTTTATGTTTTATGTGTATGTTTTATTGTTGATGATTGTATTGTTTTTATTGTATTGTATTGTATTGTATTGTATTGTATTGTATTGTATTGTATTGTATTGTATTGTATTGTATTGTATTGTATTGTATTGTATGTTTGTATTGTATTGTATTGTATTGTATTGTATTGTATTGTATTGTATTGTATTGTATTGTATTGTATTGTATTGTATTGTATTGTATTGTATTGTATTGTATTGTATTGTATTGTATTGTATTGTATTGTATTGTATTGTATTGTATTGTATTGTATTGTATTGTGTGCGTGTCTGGTTTCAGAAACATTTCGCAGAAAAGTCTAACATCCATTATAACATGCCAGTTCGTATTTGCAAATAGGTTATCAAGTTTATTTTTGAGAAAGTCATCGGAGAAATATAATTACATTCGAAATACCAATGAGCTGAGCCGACATTCGACAGAAATTACTAAACATATAGGCGTCTATGTACTAATGGATCCATGACATTTTGGTAAAGGACACTGCGGTAATGGACATTTCGGTAATAGACATTTCGGTAACAGGACATTTCGGTAACTAGACATTTCGGTAACTAGACAATTCGGTAACTAGACATTTCGGTAACAATTAAGACATTTCGGTAAAACTACTGAAAATAATCAGAGTCCAGTCTGCCATATTAGGAGGTAACCTGTTGAGATGTCCGTCAGTTAAACCATTTGTAAATTAGGATGGTCCAGACATGGAACTTAGCTTTCTACCAGTAGTCAGGCAAGGTGTAAAGTAGTGCTTGCCTCTGAAGGGAACATGGCTTCCAAATAGCAGTGGTGGTGGCTAAAGTGTTCAACCACTACAGCAAATCACAGGCTAGCAGGACACATTTAAATCCAGACACACATAAGGTGAAGCTATACATGTGAACATGGAGCTATCAACAACAACCAGGGGAAAAGCAAAGCTATTGTGGAATGGCTATACCAAGCATACAGATAAAAATTACATGATAAGGTGGCATTGTACATATCCTGCTAGTGCATACACAGACTTGCTACCAGCATATCCAGTGTTAAAAATTGACCACAACCAAGCTAGAGGTAATTTTTTTTAAAAGAAATATGCCTTTATAGAATATTTATTGGTTTTACCAAAATGCCATGCTACCAAAATGTCTGTTACCAAGATGTCCTATTACCAAAATGTCTGTTACCAAAATGTCCTATTACCGAAATGTCCAGTTACCGAAATGTCCTATTACCGAAATGTCCTGTTACCGAAATGTCAGTTACCAAAACGTCCATTACCAAAGTGTCCTTTACCGAAATGTCTGGATACCGTACTAATATGGCCAACTATCATATTTTAACTTTATATATCGATCATCTCATTAAAGATATTGAGCACATAACAAAATATTCCACATTGTAGGTTGATTGGCGTTTAGTAATCACATTTCCTATGCATGTTTAGTCGACAGTTATATTCGTCTCCTAACTCTTGAAGAACCCTCATTTAGACGACCTTGGTCTAGAATTCATGCTATGTGACCGTGGAATTGAGTCGTATCTCGGTGTCATTTGGTACCTTATGGACAATTTCACTTAGTTTCATTGACTCGTCATGCTACGTGTGCAAGCAAAAAATCATCAACTATGATCACATAGTGTAAGGTTTTCTCACAACATTTTGATCAATGGTATGAATACGATAATATTGTTTTATTTTATATTACAATTTTTTTCTCTTAATGCACCGTATGTAACAAACAAAATAGATTTTTACGGTTTCCCTCCGGTCAGAAAAGTTTGACATTCATAGGATGTCCACATAGAGGTACTATACCAAATGTTTGACGCAAACACTACAAACAGTCGCCGGCTATTCACGATTATTTCACTACGGTCCTCGGGTACCCGACTGGTGAAGTTTCGTCATGTACAGCAAAATCGACCTTAGACAAGTCGGACGGAACCAAGAGTACCGAGCAATCTATCCACGCAGTGCACGCCCTCACGCGAGAACTACACGACTTTCTTGTCGCTAACTAACCATCTAATTAGTGAAGCAACACAACGTCCATACCCGCGCGTGTCACGTGATGTCCCTTGCCACTGATATACGAGTCTCGACGCGCGTTTTCAACAGATGGCGCTTGTCGACTTGGGTTTAATTGGCTCGCTGTCGTCACCCGGGTGATGAGGTGCGAAAGGCAGTGTTGTGATGACACGAATATCACTGTATAAACACACACGCCGCTATTTGCCTGAGTGTACCTAGGCACGCGCTTGTAACAAGGTTTATTGCGCAGCTTCCTCTGGCAATTTCGCTACAGGAAACGGCGTATTTCGGCGGACGTGGTTTTTTTTAAACACGATTTAACAACGTTGTCATCCAAATCATGTTTACGTTCGAATATGCCATTTAGCATCACTCAGAAAGCATATTTCGTTTCGCGAACCGTCACAAGTGCTAATTTCAGCAACAACTCAACTTGTCTAGAAACCGTCCAGCCACGCTGTGCATACCGTGCGAACATTCACTTCCAGCGCTGGCAGGTATTCGTTTATTCAAGTGAATTGAAGCAATGTGGTGCGAACGTAATTAAGCTTCTGGATGGTACAAAACAAGTCAGATACAGATTTGTGGTTAATGGTCCAACAACGCAAATGACGACAGAAATGAGTTGGCCCGGACCTGGGCTCCTTGGACGAGATGCAGTTACGCTGGTCCTAAGTTTGTACGCGTATTATAGACACCGACTGTTGAAATAATAGCGTTGCCTTCTGCTTACGACTTTTAGAAAGACGGCCATTCATGATATTAAAAAAAACATACTTCAAAAATGCTTCAAAATCATATTTATCCGTTTTTCGGCGATTTAAGCATTGATTTTACTCATAATATCATTGTATCATATTCAATGCGCATTAACTTTATGTTTGATGGCGTAGAATAAAATTTTGATAAATCCCTAAGCATGGATTTCAAGTTATGAAATTTAAATCAAGTTAGGCCCACACAATTTCCCGAAAACGAACGACGGTTCGCCTGTCTTTATCTAAACTATCGAATTTGTCCACACTTGCATTATAATTGTTATTATTATTTATAATCGCCACCACCAGAACGGTTCAACGTATGACAGATGGCGCTGTCACGCTTTTGGAGCAGGCAGACCCAACGCCGACCAGAAGACGGAAATGTTCAGACAACGCGGCAAATGCGACACACGATCACTGCGCGTCTGGGCTAGAACCGACGTCACGGTGATCGCATCTCGTGCGGAGAAGACATCGGGAACGTGACGGTCACTGACGGGACAGCGAGAGACGCTTGGACCAGTTTTGCCGTCCTCCGTCCTGCATGTCTGACCACTTTTATCCGGCAACAACGAAACAGTCTAAGTCGATTTGCCGGAAACCGCTTTACCTTCGACATCGATATAGCTCTCGTTAATTCGGTTACTGTACCCTACGTGGAGCGGGATAATTATGTTACGTGGCGGGCCTCCAATGTCCGATATGGCTAGACTGTAGCCGCGGCTTGAGTTGATGGGGGAGGACGCCGAAAACTGGTGACGGCAATGTCACTGCCAGCACGTGCAAACTGTAGGCGGTATTGATGCGCGGAAAAAAGGGGGAAATAACTGACAAGGGATTAAACTGGCAACGGATATGTCGAAATTAACAAAGAATACGCTGAATAAGAAATTGTTGAGGACTAGGTTGAAATTGGCCGTTCACGTGGAAAGAATGGAAGATAAAAAACTGACAAATAGATTAGATGCCCAGAAAGTGGAGAAAAAGGGGAGGGGAGGAAGATTGAGAATGCGATGGGAGGACTACGTAAAGAGGGATCTGGAAAGAGTCAGTGAGAACGGAGAACAACAGCAAAAGACAGAAGGAGTTGGTGACTGGTGATAGAGAACGTAGTGGGAGAAACGTGAGGAGAGGAAAGACGAAGAAACAGACGATGGCAACCACCAACTTCACGTATGTCAAGAGGAGCACAACATGGTAAAGGGTAAACTATATTTTATTTCTCCCTTCATGTATTGTGTTAATCATAAATCGAAAGAGTTGTTGTGTGTAGTGGTGATTTTATTTATCTGTATTTAATTAAGTAGTTTACGTATTTTATCTAATCTGTGTTTGTCATTTTTATTTATGTAACAACATTTCAAAGGGTTTATCGAGCAATTAGAAGTATGTTTGTATTTTGTGTGGGGCGCGGAAGTGCAGTGGATAGAACACGGGACGCTCGGTTGAGGGAACGATGTTTCGTATCATATGTGTCTGCGTCTGCGTCTGCGTCTGCGTCTGCGTCTGCGTCTGCGTCTGCGTCTGCGTCTGCGTCTGCGTCTGCGTCTGCGTCTGCGTCTGCGTCTGCGTCTGCGTCTGCGTCTGCGTCTGCGTCTGCGTCTGCGTCTGCCTCTGCCTCTGCCTCTGCCTCTGCCTCTGTCTCTGTCTCTATGCAATACTTACTTTCATATGAGCGAAATATTAAACTGAGCTGCTGGCTTGTGACGAAACAGGTACGCCACCTAGTGTTAAGTGGTGAAAAAACAGACGATAGCGCCACCATACGGAATATGACTAATCGAATCATCGACCTTCTCCTTTAGTGGGGAGCGGTGGTCGCGCGGTAGAGCGCCGGACTGTCAATCGAGGGGACGGTGGTTCAATCCCACCTACCGCCGTTTCGAAACTTAGGCAATTTCTTCACCCCACATTTGCCTGTGTCTTTCGGAAGAGACACTAAAAAGCCGGTGGTCCCTTCTGTCTGGTGTCTATGCCAGGGGAAGTAAAAGATCCCACACAGGGGGTAAATGTGTAACCTGTAGTGGACTCACAAATTCTAGAGTATGGGCTGTTTGGAGGTAATCACCTAAGACCTAAGCACCAAACTGCGCCCAGGAGAGCATGCGCACACGAATAAACACATTATCATCATCATTGTGCAGCCCTAGTGTCCCGGAGTTGAGGCGATCGCCTCAGCATGGTGAGGCGATCTTGCGCTATCCTCTGCCAGATGGTGTCATTCCATTACTCATCTAGATTGTCTCTCCATCGTTTCTCCATCGTTTCTCTGGATCGTTTCCCATCTTAAATTTCCAGTTGGTGATACGCGATGTCCATCGGTTATCTCGTATTCTGCTGACCTGCCCTGTCCAAGTCCACTTCCGTCTTCTGACGTGTTAAATCAATCTTTGTCTTTTCGCTTACCCAAATGTTTCTTTTCTGTCCCGTTATGTTATGTCTATATATTTCTTTCAATCTTTATTTTTGCGTTTGCTAGATTGTTCGTTTTCCTGGCTGTGTTTCCGAGCCGTATGTCATTGCTGGAATTGGGCATGAGTTGTAGACTTGTTCCTTTATCAGCAAGTTCCTGTACCATGTGTTGTGGTTCGTGCGGTGTATTAGTGTATTTCGTCCACGAAGCGACAATGACTGAGGTATTCTTCGTCTATCCCCACGTCTCTGGTTTCTCGTGTCTGTCTTCGAAATATGCTCTCAGGGGTTGCCGTAAACAGCTTGCGCGCGCGGACACAAGCACACAAATACAAATTCGGAAATTCGCCATGCATAGAATGGCAATATTTATTTGGCCGCCACGCAACGCTCTGGTGAACTAATGAAGAATAAGGGGGGCGGTCTCTCCGTACCAAGTGTACACTGCGTGTCTACCACCCCGTCCGCCCGTTCCTCTTCACTAATACAAGAGAACTTAATTAGGAAAGTCATATACCGACAGACACTGACATGTCGGGCGGCGTCACTGCTCTGTCAGTGCAGATGGTTGGGCTTCGGTTCTACAAACATCTCAAGTGAAACAGTTCATTATGCTTTCTACGTCAACTAACTCGAGTTACAAGACTTCATTGTGAATGTGCTAGTGTTCATTGTCTGCGATTCAGCACGTTGCTAGACTCTCGAGGAGGTCGGTTGTGCTGCCCCCAAACGGCTCCCCTGACTCCAACTTCTTTACTCTGCAAACACGAACGGGCTATGAAGAGTGCTGTGTCAGGTTATAGCGGCGTAGCAAAAGCGCTACATATTCCGGAGTTGACACTATCAGTATTTTATTACGAAAAGCTTGTTGAATGCATATCTGTACTTGTTCATAGACAGCACCACCTTGACTGGTAAACTTACTTCATAAGTTCATGCATGCTTTAACAACATGTTGTTGTTAGAAAACGAATATTCTGTTTATTTGACAACAAACACTGAAGAATACCGCCAAGTTATATTAACATTGATTAGACTGCCACAGGGAACAAGAGAAGATATCCAAATATATTGTTGTAGCAAAGAACGAGCGATAAACAAGAGATTGTTACAGAAAAAAGATTATTTATTTCTTCACAACACTACTAAACGTTTTAATTGAACAGACAGTTGACAGAGACTTTGTACTTCTATTTTATATGTATGTATGTATGTATGTATGTATGTGTGTGTGTGTGTATGTATGTATGTATGTATGTATGTATGTATGTATGTATGTATGTATGTATGTATGTATGTATGTATGTATGTATGTATGTATGTATGTATGTATGTATGTATGTATGTATGTATGTATGTATGTATGTATGTATGTATATTTTATGTGTATCTGTATGTATGTATGTATGTATGTATGTATGTATGTATGTATGTATGTATGTATGTATGTATGTATGTATGTATGTATGTATGTATGTAAGTATGTATGTATGTATGTATGTATGTATGTATGTATGTATGTATGTATGTATGTATGTATGTATGTATGTATGTATGTATGTATGTATGTATGTATGCATGCATGCATGCATGCATGCATGCATGCATGCATGTATGTATGCATGTATATTATATGTGTATATGTATGTATGTATGTATGTATGTATAATATATGTACGTATGTATACATACACAACACACACAATCAATCTATCAATTCCAAACCTCTAGGAAAAATTGTGGTCGTATTTGACATTTATCGGATTTACAATATTTAGACAGAAAAACGAGAGTTTATTGAATGGAATTCAGTTAACAGATATGTAAGAATTGTCAGTAATTTCTTTACGTTATACAAATATGCGCCGTTAACCACCGGGAAGTTAGTAACACCTTTGTGCTAAAGAAATCCAATTCAATTGATCTATCATGTCAGCTTCCATAAAAAAAACTACCCACAATGATTCCCAAGTGGTCAAAAGCGTTAATTTTATTAATCTCAGCACGGTTGATAATCGTTTGTGTCAAAATGAAAACTTTATTGTCGTTCCTAGAACGTAGTTACTGACCTTTGTTTAAGCATTTTTGCTTCCTCAATAATGTCTTTCAGTTCCTTTTCTGTGAGTTGCCACTGAATCTGCGAACAGATCGTTATCGACTAAGCCGCCAAAAGGTCCTACAGGAATTGTGGAGTACGCAATGCATGACGGGATTGTGAACCAGTTGCGTCGGCTCTCAGGTATGCGGGATACATGAAAACCGTTTTATTTAGTATCAACATAGCAAGGTGAATACTTCGTGTGTATTGTCAGAAGATATGTGCATCTTTGTCCAGTAACCGTATTCAGATTGTGGCACCGTTTTCTTATCATTTAAATAACAAGTTACAATGCCATCTCGTTTACTGTCTTTGGTATATTAGTTAATCGCGGTCAGGACGCTAAGGATTCTGGGATATAGACTCGTTAACTGGGAGTTGACCTATGCTACTTACCCACGCTTCTTTCACGTCATTGTCAAACTTGATAAACTGCAAAGGAAGAAATAAATCATGCCATTATATTTATAATGTCTCCTGTGACGATTGTGTGTAGCACGTTATTAATATGTCCATTCCCGACTTGGCCCATTGGTATCTGGTCTATCCCAGGTGTTTTATACCAAAAATGTCGTATATCAGATTATAATAGCGTCGTTTATTATCCCCAAAAAATTATAACAAATACATACCTCTGAATGAATTGTATTCATGGATCAAGCCTATCGATATCAAGTAATCAAATTAACTTTGACGGCCATGTTCTCAACAACAAAAATGTCAAATGAAATGTTGAATGTTGCATTCAACACAATGTACTCTGCGCAACGACTAGACACTTGTTGGTACAACAAACACACGTACCTCCTTTTCACCTTCGCTTATGGATTTCTTTAGCTGTCTCTTTTCTTGCAAGGCCAACACCAGACGTGCTTTTACGTTGTCCGATTGTTCTGCAAGTTGGTGCACGCACATTAGTTTGGCATTACTGTAACTATTACTTATATCACAGCAACAGCGACTAGGTGCACAGTAATGTTAATGGGTCCGTATTTATTGAAAGTTAGAAATTTTGGCATGTTTAGAGATTGTCTTAACATTTCAGTGATACACGCGTTGAGTCAAAATCTCTGCCGCATCCAGTCGATCTCAAGCACCCTGCCTGCTTTGCACGGACACTTGTCAAACACACTCTGGACGTGTTGCACATACACTTGTCACAATGTGAATATTTTGCAAAGACACTTGTCACACTCTGGATATTTTGCACATACACTTGTCACAGTGTGGATATTTTGCAAAGACACTTGTCACACTTTGGATATTTTGCAAAGACACTTGTTACACTTCGGACGTTTTGCGCAGACATTTGTCACACTCTGGATGTTTTGCTTTGCACTGACTCGTTAGCATCTTATGTCATCCACTGCATCGGGCCTACCTTTCAGGTGTTTCAAGTTTGCCGCCTCTGCCTGAAACAAAGGTAATACATGTAGCGACGTTTTTAGATTAAGATTACGTGTGCATAGAAACGCATATTTCTAAATTAACACGTCGTTAGCATAAACTCGAAATACATCACATGAACGTTGACATTTATGTGTATCCATGGCCGTCTTTGTGAGTGCACTGGTCGTTACGTTCATGACCCACTCGCTATCTTACTACTCAAGGTTGTCGGAGTATTTCTCATCTCTTTGAGAGCGCTGGCCATTAAATATGAGCTGAAAAGCGTGAACAAGTATTGCCATAACATAAGAATATATCACATAGAGGATATGTGACCATGATTTGATGAGCACGACTCCATGGTATATTTAAAATAATTTATTCAAACTTTGATATAATTGATCACTGGAGGCCCCAATATTACGTTCAATCTGTATTTTGGTTTGACTAGCTTTTATCTATTCAGTGTACATGTTTAAATAAACAGACATTTACGAACGAAAACAAGAATATTATATACGGTCGGCGTTATATAGATCAAAAAATAAATTGTATGAGTGTTCGAAAGTTAAAATAACATATCCTGTAAATTGTACGTTCTTACGTTTGGAGAATGGTTGTTGAAGCGTTTCAGCCGCCCCCCCCCAACATTATGGTCCGTTGACAGTCTCACTCACCTCAGTGAGTATGCTTGCCGTTAAACTCATATTCCGTTGACTCCGAAACCTGTGCTTCCTGCGTTTGTCGCTCTCAGGAATGGCCGACCCCTTCCATTTTTTCTTCGGGTCAGTCCGTGCTTTGTAGATAATTTCTGTCAAAGCCTGGTATAAGATCAATCAATTATGTGTGAAGGTCGGCATAGTTCATGCCGTTTCAATATCATTATGATTATTATGATTATTATGATTATTATGATTATTATGATTATTATGATTATTATTATTATTATTAGTAGTAGTAGTAGTAGTAGTTAGTAGTAGTAGTAGTAGTAGTAGTAGTAGTAGTAGTAGTAACAGTACTAGTAGTAGTAGTAGTAGTAGTAGTAGTAGTAGTAGTAGTTAGTAGTAGTAGTAGTAGTAGTAGTAGTAGTAGTAGTAGTAGTTGTTGTTGTTGTTGCTGTTGCTGTTGCTGTTGCTGTTGCTGTTGCTGTTGCTGTTGCTGTTGCTGTTGCTGTTGCTGTTGCTGTTGCTGTTGCTGTTAACACTGCTGTTGTCGCACATACGCACGTATGCTTAGGAGGGAAGGAAGGCAAGGAAGGAGAGAATGCGAGGGGAGGGAGGCAAGAAGGGAATGAGTGAGTGGTGTAGACAGGGAGTCGGACAGGCGAGGGAATGGTGAACGGAAGAAGAAAGGAGAGAAAGAGAGAAAGAAGGGGAGAGACATAGAGCGGTCAGTCAGACAGACAGACAGACAGACAGCCAGACAGCCAGACAGCCAGACAACCAAACAGCCAGACAGACAGCCAGACAGATAGACAGGACAGAGAGCTAGACGTGTAGTGGAGAGTTTACACCACACAGCCTCCCCTCTACGGTACCTTATTTAGACGCCGGGCTTCTATGCTTTTCGCCTTCCAGAACATCGACGTGGGCGAGTCGGCCAACATGAGCGACGTCCGAGTGAGTGTCTGCGTGCTCCGTGTCACCGTGTCCTCGTCGTCGTCGTCCAACACCATGTCCGAGTCCCGCTCCACCAGGCGCTTCAAGCCTGCCACTGTACGAGTGGGCGATAAACGGGGCGTTATATGCATCAATTCTGCGTGTGGTGGGCGATAAATGGGGTGAATTTACACTCAGAACACAGTACTGGTGCACGTTGTCCGTGTTACATACTGCTTTGGTTACTATTGAATTTTCTTACATTAAGCCTATTCTGCTGGATTTTACCTTGAAAGAAATTGTGACAACATCCTAAACTGATATTTGTATCCACGGTACCTACTGCTCTCAACCAGTATGGTAAATCTAGTATCGTCACTTAAGGCAACCAGAAACTTGTGTGGAGTAAAAAAGTGATCTGCATATCTAATTTGTGAATCTTGCTCGTTCTCACGTTAAGTCTAATCAGGATGTCCTGGTCGTGTTGACTTCAATGTGTCTCCGCGTCCATTTCTGTCCACTTCCACATGTTTCACCGCACGGGTTTTAATAATGTTAGAAAAGTGTTAAATGTAGTATTTTTGCATTCAACTGTTTGAATTTCCGTTCCACGCCACCGACCCCCACCTGCAGCCTCTTACGAAGTGACAACACCACTGCTACTATAAATAGCACGGAACTGCGAAACAGGCGGAACACCAGTCTGGGCAAGGGGGCCGTTGTTTACGTTGAACAACAAACTCCTAATATGTTATTCTAAATTGTTACCTTTTTATACGCGTAGCCAATTTAAAGACCATGGAATATTAATAATATTGCTCCGAAAGATTATTCCTGTAATAATATGTCCATGACCACTCACCGTCAGGAAGGGGCCAAAACTTCTTCCACCGTAAGATTATGATGGAACCACTTGTGACGAAAGCAATCGTGAGTATGAGTCCCAGCTCCGCGTACACGGCCTGTTGGACAGCGCGGAACTCGGTGTTCTCGCAGCGTTGCTACAAAACAAAGTTTAGATCTGTGATAGAGACTCTCTATCATCGGCATTCTCTAGATGAAGTTTGGTAATTAATCTGTATTTCTCGTACATCTCTGTGTCCCCCCTCGCGCTGTCTCTCCGTCTCCGTCTCCGTCTCCGTCTCCGTCTCCGTCTCCGTCTCCGTCTCCGTCTCCGTCTCCGTCTCCGTCTCCGTCTCCGTCTCCGTCTCCGTCTCCGTCTCCGTCTCCGTCTCCGTCTCCGTCTCCGTCTCCGTCTCCCTCTCCCTCTCCCTCCCTCTCCTCTCCCTCTCCCTCTCCCTCTCCCTCTCCTCTCCTCTCGCTCTCCTCTCTCTCTCGCTCTCGCTCTCGCTCTCGCTCTCGCTCTCGCTCTCGCTCTCGCTCTCGCTCTCTCTCTCCTGCCTGCCTGCCTGCCTGCCTGCCTGCCTGCCTGCCTGCCTGCCTGCCTGACTGCCTGCCTGCCTGCCTGCCTGCCTGCCTGCCTGCCTGCCTGCCTGCCTGCCTGCCTGCCTGCCTGCCTGCCTGCCTCCCTGCCTGCCTGCCTGCCTGCCTGCCTGCCTGCCTGCCTGCCTGCCTGCCTGCCTGCCTGCCTGCCTGCCTGCCTGCCTGCCTGCCTGCCTGCCTGCCTGCCTGCCTGCCTGCCTGCCTGCCTGCCTGCCTGCCTGCCTGCCTGCCTGCCTGCCTGCCTGCCTGCCTGCCTGCCTGCCTGCCTGCCTGCCTGCCTGCCTGCCTGCCTGCCTGCCTGCCTGCCTGCCTGCCTGCCTGCCTGCCTGCCTGCCTGCCTGCCTGCCTGCCTGCCTGCCTGCCTGCCTGCCTATCTGTCCCTCTCCCATTTGAAGAAACAGATCTGGTACGTAATTGTTACAAAGCTCTATTAAGATAGCAGGCGCTTATGCAACAACGTTGGAACGGTGGTATTTTTACAATAATTATACTCAAGCGCGGAAGTGGTGCCAGACATCCCATATGTACAGCCTTATCTGTAGCAATGAGCTTATTTTTTGTGCACGCCCAACGCACACACATACACACATACACACATACACACATACACACATACACACATACACACATACACACATACACACATACTACACACACACACACACACACACACACACATACCACACACGCACACACGCACACACGCACACACGCACACACGCACACACGCACACACGCACACACGCACACACGCACACACGCACACACGCACACACAGCACACACACACACACACACACACACACACACACACACACACACACACACACACACACACACACACACACACACACACACACACACACACACACACACACACACACACACACACACACACACACACACACACACACACACACAAAGCTTATCGACAGCGTGTCAAGCTAGGATAGGGCAACAACACCATAAAGCTACGTTTGTATATTTTCCAAGTTTTTGTGATTGGTTTTGGATATAAAACATGCTCGCCTTTATTATCGCTCACACTTGCACTCTGGGCCCAGTTTCACAAAGCCGGGTAACTTTACGAGCAATTGTGCGGTCTGTTGGTGGCAGTTAACAGCGACTATTCAAAGTACCTTATAGCCAGTTTCATGAGACCGGTTTAGCATTCGCGTTAACACATCGACGTAGAATTGACCTAATTAGGTTGCGGTGGGGAATCCCTGTATTTGTGGTGTATGTAGACACCCTTTTTTACTATAGCTGCCGCCTTTGCCGTTTGTATAGCAAATGACAAGCTATGATGAATGTAAAAGATATCCAGTGTAAACATTAATAATAATAAGTTGAGAGTGGACGTGTCGGGAGCATCAACGAACTTAGGGAGCATCACGTAAATATTTCAACTCGCGTAAAGTTACGTCTACTAAATACATGGTGCAGCTAAGTGCAACTATGGAGCAGACTCGTGAAATGCAACTAGCGTAACTTTACGATGTGTTAGGCTTTCGACGAGTTATCGCCAGCCACGACGTCGTAAGTAGGGTCTATGAAACCGGCCGCCTGTGGTGGAATATTTATATGGCACTTCCTACGCGCTGCGAGATGAGAGAACCAAAAACACGAGGCGTGGGAAGCGGAATTCCCCAATTTGAGGGTATAGGGGCACCAACGGCAAACCTTATCTAGAAATGAAACACGTCATCGAACATTACCGATAGATCAGTCGCGAAAGGTTCCCAGCGTACAATAAACTCCAAGAAGTTCTTCAGGAGTCTTTCCATTATTCCGTATAGTCGCACATTTGAGCGGAAACTCCGGCGTGTCGTCTGCTTCCCGCTCGCGTCACAACGTCACGTAATGACGTCACGGTATTGTGTAAACGTCTTACGTGCCGCCGAACGTCCGGCCGCGGCATTTTTATACGACTCGCTGTGAATGACATTGCCGTAAATGTCGTCTGCGTCAAATGTATGGATTTCAATAATTTTTCTCGATCAATGATTTCAATCCGTCTGAGCCGTCCGATGCGTTCGTTATTTGGAGTAAACAAACTGAAGATTACAAAAAGAAGAGCATGTCCCCTATCATGAGAGGCGTGGGTGGTGTAGTGGTTACCACTTCCGCCTGGCACGCCGGCGACGGGGTATTTGGAGTAAAAACCTGGCTCTCAACATCGGGGACTGTGGAAGCGGAGAATCATGTTAATGTCGGTCCCGTCTCATTGTGGGACGTAAAACGAACCACTGAGGACGACAAGCACCCTGGCAGTGACCTCCCTCAGTGCCAGCATATATAGGTCGGCTTGGTGTAAATGTCCTGAGAAAGGACTGACTAGTTAAATGGGATCTCATAAGATCGTAACGTTGTAACCACAATATATCTTGACTAGTCTGTTAATGTAAACTGCCGAGAGCAGGAAACAACTGCAACGTTCTGGACGTTAGACGTTCGCTCTATGCTACTAAACAATATGTCTAACTTACTTACTTTTAAAAGCTAGGTAGTTTATAACTATATATGTGCTGTGTTTTACAATAATTAAATATATTATGTTTAATGTTCTAAACATATAAGATTTCTATTTTTCATCAAATTCTATAATTAATATATTACTAATCATGCCACGTTAAAGAGGACAAATGGTCTCCAATGCGCATTCACCGTGACACCAAAATTGTTACGTGTTCCGTACACATAAAATATTATAACAGTTAATTGTCTTTAAAATAAGTAGTTAATTTTAAATGTTTTAATGTTAAATATTGACATGGAAAATGGGATTAACTATTTAGTAACACGAGTAGAAGTGATGTATTGCCTGTTTAAAGGTGCTAAGACAATTACTGATACTGTATAGTGTTTTGTCAACCTGAAATATTAGCCTCTGTAAGATAATTCAGGAATAATGGGACATAAAATCGATGTAACTTAGCATGGTAAAAATATAGTTATATATATATATATATTTTTATATATATATATATATATATATATATATATATAATTACTATTAATAATTGTTATTATACCGTAACTATTTATGTAATTATCTCTTAATATCTTTTAAGATATATCATGCATGTTAATTCCTCGGTATACACTATTTTATATTTTAATATATCTGTGTTTTCTAGAAATCAAGTTTGCTGAAATTTCACTCATTTCGTTACAACACGTCACGTTTGCAGATGTACCAACAATAACTGTTTCAATGGTTTATTTTCCAACGTTCGATAACAAGACAAGCGGTAATACGGCCAGAGTGTCTCGGGTCAGGAAGACACAAAGACAAGCGGTAGAAGGTTGTCTTCTCTCTGTCGGCGCTGCTATACCTTCGCCCAGTTGTGTTCGTTATAAAAATAGTAAAATCGCACTATTTACCGTGCCGGAAGTAAAGATAACACATAATATTAATAAATCGTTTAACTGTGACCGTTGCCAGAGAAACTGCAGATGAAACTGATTATTGAAACAGTGAATGTATATCTATCGGTTTGAGCGATAATCGCCAATGAAAGTGAGTTTTCATAGATATATATTGCAAGGCGTTGTTTTGTCAATGGCGATACTGTTGTCCGTTTATAGTAGCTCTTATTCACACGTTTGACAACTAGTATTAGTGACATCCGATATGGCGGACTGATAAATAATACAAAGAGAGCAGGAATTGCGCGGTAACAAATATATTGCAAAATGCGATATTATATAACAGCGATTCTGTTTGACTGACTACAAGAGGCGCCACCTGACGACATCTCCTCTGAATAGGCGCGAAAACTACGTTGACTTTAATAACATGCAAACATCAAACATCAATATGAATAATTTACCAAACATTTCAACATGATATCCACATCTGAAACATCGAATTGTGACTATGTACACGTATTTCTCCCACGAGTAGTTTATACAATCTTCGGTAATTCACGTTACGTCCGACAGAAACGCTCAACGATTAGGCACTCGACTATATGGTGGCGCCACTAGTCTCATTCATATCCAGCAGCCCGACCTCTCACCACATGCATGACGTCATCAAAGTAAGTCCACGCGAGTGCCAATGGTACTCCGTGTTGCACCGGTTCCAGTGAAGGTTGCCAATAAGTCACACGCCATGGTTCTGCAGTTTCTTCTGCAGTCCGTGATGCATACAATACACTGAAAGGTCGTAGCTAGCTAGCTAGAAACCACAATAGTGACATCTTCGCCAGACTTCCGTGTGTTGTGTCATAGACTTGGCAAAAGTAGCAGGTTTAGGTGAATGTTTTGTTGGTGTTTATCTTGACCGTCGTTATGCAAAGGTGGCGTGCTTAGGTCAATACTTTAACGTCCAGCCAAGACCACACCAATGCATTCCACTTGCCAAATTATAGAACAATGGTGCTTAGTCACGAGTATTTAGTCATGATATAATGCGGTTGTTTTATCGGTTCGATATAACGAACACAATGTTAGCGTTGTGCATCGTTTTTTAAAGGGAGGGTGCCAGCTCCTCTGCCCAGAATTGGCAGAGCAGTAATCTGTAACGGGAAGTGTCTGTCTAGAACGTGGGAAAGTTACATATCAAATAGTATTACGGTTACCTCTGGTCGCCTTGGCATAATTGCCAATCATTTATGTTTTGAAAAAGGATGTGGTGTTTACCATTTGAACGTGTTGCAGGCGGAATCTTTTTAAATGCGACCATTGTTCCAAGCTTAGTAAATTAACTAAACACACATTGTCAAGCAGTAGACCTTCGACGTGCATGCTGTAGTTATTAGAAGGTAATATTGATTTGTTAAACCATAAAACCGAGGAGCTTGCGCCCTCAACATATCAACCAATATCGACATGAAAAACAACACAATGATTTTTGATTTTTGCCAGGTAGATTGTCCGATTATCGATAAGTCGATGCAGTGTTCTGGCACAAAGTCCATGTAACAACTGGTCAATATTTGGTCAGTGGTTAGTTTTGTAATGCACATGTCTAACACGGAACTGGATCGCATTTCCAACGTTGGCAAACCCCGGACATCATAGGATAGTTACATTCGTGGCCAGCTCATTCATGACATTGTACGTCATTAGAAAACTAGGCCGCCAAAGCTAATTTAAACATGGCTGCTCTCGAGTGCGCACCGCAGTGACTAGCTGACCTCTGCCTTTTAACGAGATATTGTTTTCCTGTATCGTTACTACAATCAACTCGGTCGGATAACTTTGATTCCATTATGTCATGCATTACCAGTCTATTACACTGTACAAAACTCAACTACGACATTTAATTAACCATATAAATATACATACATCGGTAAAAGACCTCATCGGTTTGTAACTGAGACATAGTAACGTGCTTCATCATAATTATAATTATTGTAGTATTACGTAATTATTCAAATATTCATGTTTCGCGGACAGCCCACGTATGAAAGTAATAAATAAATCATAAATAAACTACATCTCGTCTATACTGCGTGGCAGTGAAACATAACCTGGTTAACGTGTCAGAATTCATCCCACAGTGTCGAAAACGTCACCACCTTCGACTTGCACAACAGAAGCGGCCATTTTGTACACTCTCCGAATGGCGCCGTCGTCCGTTCAGTTCCGTCGACGGTGCTGCACCCTGTAATGCCCGCCGTTACTAATTCTACAGCTCAATTAAACTAAACCTTCACCTCATTACGTCACGTCACGTGACCTATCACGACGCCGCCTGGCGACCTTTTTTTACGCGCGTGCAGTTTACGACGGCGGAAGGCGCGTTGCGCGTGTCCGGCGATCAGTGAAAACGAGAAAACGTGTAAATACTGCAGCAGTTTCAGACTATCAATTCGGCGCCTCAACCGTCACGGTTCGTGTCGCAATGTTCACAATGTTCACAATGTTCACAATGTGCGCCTGTCGTGAACAACGCAAACTTCCCAAGATAACATTCTAACAGTATGTACAGAATAGTCCCACGCGTTGTGGATGAAACTGAGGTAATCTTATCGTATGACTGTGCATTCCACCGAAGCGGCTAGGCATTCGTGACGTCACGGATGCCCGGATGTTCACATGACCAGCCTACGGTGTCCGCTGACGTTGTCCGCTGCCCCTCTGCGCGTGAACGCGCAAACTCGGCACCGACACGGAAATGTCTTCGGAAACATCCGAATCGTGTAAACGTTCGTGTCGCGTGCGTGACACCCGGTCCGTACGCGTACGTGCCGTGTTCGTGTGATGCCGTAACGTGCAGCACTGTACCTGCCCCAAGAGGCGCGCAGCTCGACACGCTGGCACGGTGATGTGGCCCGTCAAATAATTACGTCGATTGAGACGTCCCGGAGTAGGTGGAGCAGCGGTCACACGGCGGCCGTGCATGTGGGTGTGTCCGTGGCCGGGTCCACCGTCGTCGCGTCCCCCTTCCACAACTTCATCTCCTCCGTCTCCGGCTCTGGCCCTGTCGTCGGCGTGACGGCGGCGGCAGGGTCCGGTGTCTCCGCCACCGCCATCTCGGCCGCGGCCTCCGACGCCTTCTTCACGACGTTGTAGTTGGCGTAGTACCTACAGCAACCACCCGGTATGTCGGTAACAGGATGTTCCCAGTTTCACTAATTATTAGTGTAATGTTCTTAAGGTAAATATAATCAATGCACTAAATATGTTGACCGTAAACTGCCCGCCTAATTGCGTTTACTTGCCTAGGTAAGCCGATAACAATGTTCGCAATGTTTATGTTTCCTACCCGACACACGTTGACGCATCCTCGCAAGGCATGGGCTGTTTGCCATGCAAAACTAGCCCTGGTGGGTCCAGTACGCGAAGTGTGGACGTTAGCCGAGTCGAACCAACGTCGCCATTGCATAAGAAAAGGGAGACAGAGCAAGGATGGGCATCTGAGCGAGGGAGACAGAGCAAGGATGGTCAATTGTGCGAGGGAGACAGAGCAAGGACGGGCAATTGTGCGAGGGAGACAGAGCAAGGATGGGCAATTGTGCGAGGGAGACAGAGCAAGGATGGGCAATTGTGCGAGGGAGACAGAGCAAGGATGGGCAACTGTGCGAGGGAGACAGAGCAAGGATGGGCAATTGTGCGAGGGAGACAGAGCAAGGATGGGCAATTGTGCGAGGGAGACAGAGCAAGGATGGGCAATTGTGCGAGGGAGACAGAGCAAGGATGGGCAATTGTGGAGGGAGACAGAGCAAGGATGGGCAATGGCGAGGGAGACAGAGCAAGGATGGGCAATTGTGCGAGGGAGACAGAGCAAGGATGGGCAATTGTGCGAGGGAGACAGAGCAAGGATGGGCAATTGTGCGAGGGAGACAGAGCAAGGATGGGCAATTGTGCGAGGGAGACAGAGCAAGGATGGGCAATTGGGCGAGGGAGACAGAGCAAGGATAGGCAACTGGGCGAGGGAGACAGAGCAAGGACGGGCAATGGGCGAGGGAGACAGAGCAAGGATGGGCAACTGGGCGAGGGAGACAGAGCAAGGAGGGCAACTGGGCGAGGGAGACCGAGCAAGGATGGGCAACTGGGCGAGGGAGACAGAGCAAGGATGGGCAACTGGGCGAGGGAGACAGAGCAAGGACGGGCAACTGGGCGAGGGAGACAGAGCAAGGATAGGCAACTGGGCGAGGGAGACAGAGCAAGGACGGGCAACTGGGCGAGGGAGACAGAGCAAGGACGGGCAACTGGGCGAGGGAGACAGAGCAAGGACGGGCAACTGGGCGAGGGAGACAGAGCAAGGACGGGCAACTGGGCGAGGGAGACAGAGCAAGGATGGGCAACTGGGCGAGGGAGACAGAGTAAGGACGGGCAACTGGGCGAGGGAGACAGAGCAAGGACGGGCAACTGGGCGAGGGAGACAGAGCAAGGAGGGCAACTGGGCGAGGGAGACAGAGCAAGGACGGGCAACTGGGCGAGGGAGACAGAGCAAGGATGGGCAACTGGGCGAGGGAGACAGAGCAAGGACGGCAACTGGGCGAGGGAGACAGAGCAAGGACGGGCAACTGGGCGAGGGAGACAGAGCAAGGACGGGCAACTGGGCGAGGGAGACAGAGCAAGGACGGGCAACTGGGCGAGGGAGACAGAGCAAGGACGGGCAACTGGGCGAGGGAGACAGAGCAAGGACGGGCAACTGGGGGACGAGAGGACGGAAACCGGGGGCAGAGCAGACGGGCAACTGGGCGAGGGAGACAGAGTAAGGACGGGCAACTGGGCGAGGGAGACAGAGTAAGGACGGGCAACTGGGCGAGGGAGACAGAGCAAGGACGGGCAACTGGGCGAGGGAGACAGAGCAAGGACGGGCAACTGGGCGAGGAGACAGAGAAGGCAATCGGGAGCAAGAGGACGGGCAACTGGGCGAGGGAGACAGAGCAAGGACGGGTAACTGGGCGAGGCAGACAGAGCAAGGACGGGTAACTGGGCGAGGGAGACAGAGCAAGGACGGGCAACTGGGCGAGGGAGACAGAGCAAGGACGGGCAACTGGGCGAGGGAGACAGAGTAAGGACGGGTAACTGGGCGAGGCAGACAGAGCAAGGACGGGTAACTGGGCGAGGGAGACAGAGCAAGGATGGGCAACTGGGCGAGGGAGACAGAGCAAGGACGGGTAACTGGGCGAGGGAGACAGAGTAAGGATGGGCAACTGGGCGAGGGAGACAGAGCAAGGACGGGTAACTGGGCGAGGGAGACAGAGCAAGGATGGGCAACTGGGCGAGGGAGACAGAGCAAGGACGGGCAAATGGGCGAGGGAGACAGAGCAAGGACGGGCAAATGGGCGAGGGAGACAAAACAAAGAAAGCCTCGATTGAGCCATGTGATTGTATTACGGTGACGCATGACCAAACAAATGTAATTCCGAAATGTTGTCCTACTGACCTCCGTCGTAGCCGTACCAATATGGCGGCGACGATGACCACGGCCAGTACACACACGATGACCACTATGACGATGATGTAGATAGCCAGTCCAGCGTCAGCAACATCTGCAAGGACACGAGACACTGGTGTGATGCGTGACCCGCAGAAGCTAAGTAAAATCATCTTAGATCGCCGTTGTGTTGTTGGCAACAACTCTACGTACTCATTATGCTGCGTACCATTTGTATGCATAGAAAATGTCGCCAGAACGTATAATTTACATTAGGACTTTTTCAGTCACGTACATCTACCCATAACGTTGTAAGTCACGTACAAATCCATGACGTTAATAATCTCTAACAAACAGACAATGTTGTTATAATACACAATTGTAGCGTACGCTATACCACAGTCACATACTTAGAAACATGTTACTTAACATCAAGTCACGTACACGTTCACGACGTAGGTAACATACAGTTACTTAACATCAAGTCACGTACACGTTCACGACGTAGGTAACATACAGTTACTTAACATGAAGTCACGTACACGTTCACGACGTAGGTAACATACAGTTACTTAACATCAAGTCACGTACACGTTCACGACGTAGGTAACATACAGTTACTTAACATGAAGTCACGTACACGTTCACGACGTAGGTAACATACAGTTACTTAACATGAAGTCACGTACACGTTCACGACGGAGGTAACATACAGTTACTTAACATCAAGTCACGTACACGTTCACGACGTAGGTAACATACAGTTACTTAACATCAAGTCACGTACACGTTCACGACGTAGGTAACATACAGTTACTTAACATCAAGTCACGTACACGTTCACGACGTAGGTAACATACAGTTACTTAACATCAAGTCACGTACACGTTCACGACGATGATAACGTACACTGAGACTCACCTGAACTAGCGTCACCAACGTAGTCCATGGGGATGGCGGGAGGGGAGTTGGAGCTGTCATCTGTCAACAAGCAAGAATTGTCACAATTGACGTCATAATATTGGAAATTTCAAAAATATTGTTTCGAACTGCTGATACTTCTTCTGGTAGTGCTGCTGCTCTTACTGCGGACATCACCAGCACGATCTCGGAATACAGATATGCATGTTATTATTACTCGTAACAAAGATTTAATAACGTTTATTGATGTAGCTTAGATAATTTACCTCCATATATATTTATGATTCAACAACAGCCAATGTTCAACTGCTCACGGACAGTATTAAAGTATCATTTGCTAGGTTGACCTAAAATAAAAACAGCACCAATGCGATAACAATATTAGTTTCTCTTGTTTAGTTTGAGCCACACTTACAGCATTCCATCTCAAAGACGGCCCCCCGTCCGTAGGTCATCTTTCCATCCGGGCATGTCAGACATTCTGTCTGCGCAGGCGCAGG
>JAODUO010000414.1:162500-167500 GCA_025642075.2 Ridgeia piscesae | reverse complement strand
TTAAGTGTACATTAAACGGAAAAAAGTGAGACAGTTGTGTCTTCAACCGTACATTGATAAGAGCTGGCGTCTTCAGTCGTGCAATGAACGCAACATAAATCAGTTGGCGTCTTCAAGCATACAATCGAAATGCAAAAAGAAATAAGTTGGCTCTTCAACCATATAATGAACTAAAAAAAACAGAGCTGGCTTCTTCAGCCGTGTACGAAACTCCAATGAGATATACGTTGACGTCTTTATGTACACAATGAACCCGGAGAAATGGCTGCTTGTTTCCCTGAGTGTGGGTGGTCCGTGTCTGCCGAGGTAAGACCACATTATGAGTTCGTCCGCCATTCCTCACGAAAGAGTTCCCAATAGAAACAGCATTATGCAGGTTGCTTGAATGTCTGTGAGGACATGTATAGAGTTGAGTGAGTAGACCGGATGCTTTTGTGCAGGTGGGTATCAGATCTGTCAAATTGTGTCAGTGTTTCACTGCGTATGGATATAGGTGATATTTTGATTGGTGACGTCACCAAGGGAAATCACTGTCTAGATCTAGCGGAAATGACGGAGTGTCGGGTTAGTGAGTGCTTTGAGGGAAACTGAGGTTTGCACGATTTTCCGGAGAATTTCTGTCAGTGGAGGTTAAATATGATGTGAAATAGTTTCAATAAAAGTTCTGGAGAAACGTTATAAAGAGGCACTGTTATAATGGCTGTCGCCGATAAAGAAATTAAACGTGGTATTACGGCGGCCCTCTTCTGACTGACCTGCCCGGAGATCGGTTAATTAAGCTCTAAGCAAAGGATCCCGGGAAAACATAGCGCGAATTTCAATTTAACGAAATATTAACAAGACTAGCTGTGATGACTGCAGTCAAAGTTAGTTTGATGTGACACGGGCAACACATAATCACATTAAATAAATCGCCAGTCCAACCACACTGCAAACAAACATGTTTTGACGTGTTTGTTTGCAGTTACATTTTAAACAGGATTCTCCTCATATTTCCAAGTACGCGCGCATGCGCATGCGCAGCCGCGAAAATGTGTGATTCTCGAACAGACTAGGACTCACCGGAGTCGTACTGGCAATAGTCGCCCGTGTAGCCGGCCGTGCACTCACAGGTGTAGTTTAGCTCTCCCTCTGGCTCACACTGACCACCGTTCTGGCACGAGTGGACATAACAGTCATACACCTTCACCTCGCAGTGAGCGCCTGCAACCGGAAACGATATTACATACACCTCGTAGACGACTGAGGAGATTCTCCTCTTTCAGGGAGCTCTTCCTGGAAGACCTGAACAAAAGATTGACGCTGACAAGGAGGTACTTGTCTTGTGTTTTGTTATGAACGTATTCTCCAATCCAATTCTGCATATTCATAATTATACACACACACACACACACACATTATATATATATATATATATATATATATATATATATATATTTATATGTTGTGTGTGTATGTGTGTGTGATATATATATATATATATATATATATATATATATATAGAGAGAGAGAGAGAGAGAGAGAGAGAGAAGAGAGGAGAGAGAGAGAGATCATGTTTATATTATTATTATTATTATTATTATTATTATTATTATTATTATTATTATTATTATTATTATTATTATTATTAAATAATAATAAGAGAACGATCCTTCATAACATCCGTCCACGTGACATAAACGTAGTGCTTCACCAATTATCGGTTTTGTTTCAAACATCAAAGAAATAACAGAAAACGGTCGGATCGATTATCTGAAAATACGACTGAATTCGGACCGTGCACGGACTGTAGACGCCGACTTGCCTGAGAATCCCGGGTGACACTGACACGTGTAGGATGAGTGACTGTCCTGGCACTGGCCGTAGTTGACGCAAGGGTTCGACTCACACTCGTCTATTTCTGAAGCAACAAAACTCATCTCCTGTCACGAGGTCCATTAGTAACGTGCACATCAACACGATTCTAGAACAGCCGGTGTCGCGGAAAACGTGAAGTGGACAAATCTAAAACGACACTGAACGTCCGGTGTTAATGACAGAGCGATGAGCGGTCATTTGACAGGGGTGGCTTGGTGCATGACCGCACAGGACAGGAAACCGTCAATTTGGCCTTTGCGTTTAAAGGGAGGGTGCCAGCTCCTCTTAGCAGAATGGGTCGAGTAGTAATTTGTAACGGGAAGTCTGCTGTCTAGAAGTGGGAAAGCAAAAAGTATGTTACGGTTAACTCTGCTCATCTCTGCATTATTGCCAATTGATTTTGTTTTGAAACTGGATGTTTTGTTTAACATTTCAACGTGTTGCAGGCGGAATATTTCAAATTGCGAAAATTGTTCCGAGCTTTATAAAGTAACTAAACACAATTTGCCAGGCAGTAAACCTTCAGCGTGTATGTTGTAGTCATAAGAATGTAATATTAAATTTAAAATATAAAACTTAGGAGTTGGCACCTTATCTATAAGTCAAGTAACTCTTCACCCATTACCACTTAAGCAGAGCTATTAGATAGGAGCTGGGGCCCCCTCCCGATAAGAGCTGGGTCAACCCTCCAACCCCACCCGATGGAACCAAACGCGCACAGATCTCGCTCAATCTCGGACGTCTCGTCGTTTAGTATGGTATATGTTTTTTAAAGTTGTTGTACCATCCGTGTGAGGGCGCTATGTGGCGAAGAGCCCCAGCTCGGATGGAATAGCTGTGAGTTAAGGTAAGTAAATTAATTTCCTCGTCCACATTACATATACAAATGTTAGAAAACGGAATCAATGCACTGGCGTCGGGTTTATTTCACTTACATAACGTAGAATTCGTGTAAGGAAGCTGATGAGAATGGTGTGCACGTTTTGTTCGGGTGTGCTAACTGATACAAGATGGCCGCCGTACGAAGCGTACGTTAGAAAGAACGTTGTTATTGTTATTAGAGTCGACGTGATAATTGCCATGTTAGTAATCATACACTAGAAATACTGATGTTATTATGCAGCTGATGTGATAATGGTCGTTGTACTATGTATACTCCGCAACGTAATGTTGTTTTTAGATAATCATCGTGATAACAGACTACGGAAAATTGTGTCACAGACTGGCAACATGGTGTATATCTCATATCTGAAATGTTATCACGGAAACGTCACAATGCGTAGATATAACGTGTGAACACCCTCTAAAAGCCCACACACCAAACCCACTTGATACCCCTCCGAAATAAATATTACATTCGTAATTATCTGGAAGTGAGACTCCGGTTTTTTAAACAGGGGTCAGTATTGATAAAACGACGCATACAAGATGATATGATGCTGATGGCAACCAGACTCGGGGCATTTACTTTGTAACAGGGAGAAAAACGGCAACTACATTTACCAGTGTTGGTTTTTATACTAATTGGATTTTCTGAAAATGTAATTGGTTTTACTACCACTTTTCAAATCTTCAATTACATCATGTAACTTTTTATCTTAAAAACGTTCTATCGTCAATACATACTGCCTTTGAAGTTTCAATGGAAGAGCATGTTTACAATTACTTTTTCGAAACAAGCAAAAAATGCTATGTTTGTGTAGAATGTAATTCCGGTTGCTATGTTTACATAAACCTGAAATTTATATATTTATTATTTAAAAAAAATTATATTTCGGATTGGTATTGTTGACATTGAACTGAAATCGGTGTAACATAACTGGTATGGGATCTGATACAAGTATAATGACCCCGAGTCGAGCACTGAGAGAAGACAGAGTTAGGAGTGCGAGCCGGTAACGTTCCCCTGCATACCTACACACTGAGTGACATTGGTGGCGCCCCGCTCCACACTCGCAGTGCCGGTCGGACAGCGCTTGCACGAGAACTGGCCCTCCTCGTTCTGGTAGTCGCCGAGCGGGCACAAGGCACACACCTCCAGCTCGAGGTCGTAATACGTGCCGGCGCCACACGCCACTGAAACACCCACAACAACGGTAGACGTGATCCGAAGAACAGTCGTTCAAATTGTGAGACACATGGAGAATACCAGGGGTAGTTTAACTGGGGATAATTCAGGTACTATCGATTAGTGTTGTGAAAATCCAATATGGCGACCATGTTTCAAGATGGCCGCCAGTGTATCCCTTTTCAACATCTACATTGACAAAGCTATCCCATCTGAATTGCTTCAGTGACTGTAATTAGGTTTATCTGTGAACATGTTGAAGCACATTATGCAATTAAAACATGCTTGTATTTAACTGGCTTGTCATATTATGCTAATATACATGATGGATCTCTCGGCGTTGTTTCTTTTATGTCGAAAGAGTCTCTGATGTGTATAATAAGTTGGACAAAATAAAGTCTGAAATAATATAATTCATATTTACAGTCAATGAGAACGTGTTTCCAAACGTGTTGGGTGAATGCTTTATTTCGTGGAAGTGTCTGTATTTAAACAACGACATTACATTTGGCTTTTGATTCTAAACAATCCTGATTGAGAACATACTACCCAAGCGGCAGGCGTTTAGCCGTTTATCTTAGATGTTATCGATTTAAATGGCTGCGCTATATAACTGCTGCGATATGGTTGGAGGCACTTGATGGCGACTTTATATGAGTTCACTCCTACGCGAACCTCTCATATTTATTCGTGCCACTTCCGGCTCGAAAATGTCATCGCGACATCCGGCAATATCGCACGAAGTGGCGCGCACAATCGCCGTAAAAAAGTAACAAAATCATAACGAGCCGCAGTTTATACGCACGCCTACAGAACAGTAGGACTTTATTTCAGAAATGCAGCATTGGCATTTCCTGCCAATAAAACCTCGCACATCCCCGATTAGACGGACATAAAACTAAAGTAACCGGTTATCGCGACGCCTACACAATGTTGACCTTTGACCTCGTTGCGTTATCACCAGGTGGCGCGACTTACCACAGAGGAGGATGTTCTTGTTGAACTGGTATCCGATGTCGCAGACGGCGACCACGTGATCAAACGTAAGACTGTCGTGTACGACGCTCACGCTCAA
>JAODUO010000414.1:130000-157500 GCA_025642075.2 Ridgeia piscesae | reverse complement strand
TATATGTCAGCACCTAGACAACTAATTGTGTCAACGGGATATTGTGACAAGCGAGCTGTGTCAGCGATTTTGTACAGCAAACGAACCATACTAGGGATTTTGCACGATACGGGAGTCATGCCTGAAGGAAGTCATGTCAGTGATACGGAGCTATGAGTGGGACGTGTTGGCGGTGACGCACTGCATACGGTCATATAAGTGGCTGCGTGATACAAGAGAGTCATGTCAACAAATTCGTGGCGCGAGAGCGTCAGGAATAACAACGAACGTCAGGTCGCTGACAAGTCATGTCGCTAACAAGTCATGTCATCGATTTCGCATTAACTGAAGAAATTAGCTTTGATTAGCCGCAAGTCACACGTTCCTGTCCCAAGCGAATCGTATGTCTGGTTCTGACTATGATAAGTGCCCAAAAGAGTCTCGCCAGCAGTTTCGACCTGTACGCTACTCTGTGCCCGTGTATTTGTTCACAACACAAATGACCGGGTCCGAATCGAGAGTTCTCTTGATTCCGAGTTGTATTCGTAGTTCAAATACATAAAATTGGTGGCGCAACACTACAGCTTCATGGTTAATTCACGGTTGGTGATTTTTTGTTACGAGAGAGATCCACTTCCGCGCGTAGCATCTCAAGGGGAAAAGTCGCGACAAAACATATTATGCCCGTAGCTGGCTTTGATTTGGGGGTCATATTATCATATCAGGAGACTGATTGAACGTCAACATCAGTGTTTCAGTGAGATAAGAGCGATTGAGACGACGTCTGGCGGAACAGTTGGTTCGTAAAAAATGCATGTAAAACAAACAGCACTAGGTTATCGGCTGTCGTTTGATCCTAATATTGCGGAATGCGCTGTAGGCCTGTTGTAAACGAGATATTAGGTTCGCCATCTGCCGTAGCGGCCAGCTCTGTATGAAGCCAGAGGGCGCGCGTGATTTCAGGTTCGTATGACCCGGTAGCGAGCAGTCTAATGAACACGTGGCCAGGTCGTGACGCATAGTCCGTGCCTCATGCACACACACGCACACACGCACGCACACGCACATGCTCACGCGCACAACCATCATTGTATCCCATATAAGTGTATCCCATATTTGCAGTGTCATTACCCCTCCAGTATAAATTTATTATTACTAACAAGACCTATAGATGTGTATTGCAAATAATTTCACGCCAGCTTGGTTTTGTAGAACCCACTCGTATTCACAATTCCTTCGCAGGTACACCAGAAATACAGTTATACTCAGAGCGATGTTACACAATGGCATTTAACTGAACGGTAAATGCTTTTTTTTACATTAACAATCACGTGACAAAAACTATATTTTCATTCGCGTTACGTTATCACAGAGATCGTGTGTCACGTGGCCTACCTTCGCACACGGGCGTGGGTCCTGACCAGAATGTCCGGCCGCCGCTGGACTTACAGATGAGCCGATCGTGACCGATGAGTTTTGTTCCCCGGGAACAGTCGAAGTTACATACGCTGCCGTACGCATGCGTCAGCGTCGTGCAGAACCTGGCGCCACCTATCGGCGTGCCAGGATCTGGACACGTGGTAGCTGAAGCAAAACAAGTACTCAATTATTGGAACGATACATATTGCGTCTGCCAAATGTCGACTTTCGAAATACAGGAAATAAAATCATATTCTTGGGTCTCATCACTTTTGACCTGTTGGGTGGAATCAAAGTATTTGATGGGACTTCTTAAGACAAAAAATTTTGATGACGCTCGATATTTTTGTGTATAGTTACAATTCAAAGGACTTCATCTGAGGATATAGCAAATGTTGCAACAAAAGGTAACTATTGTTACAAGCCTCTAAATGTTATGTCTCATAAATACTTAGAATATTGTATTATTTTTTCTGTATATCAGTGTGGGTTTTGTTTGGAAATTATGAGAACACAAATTTACATTCACCAAGAAAAGACTACATTGTTATAAGCTAAATTCATACACAAACGTGTTTTCACAATTCATAGCTCACTAAATGAAACAAAGTTTCACTTTCACATCAAAACTACAAAGTGTCGTTTGATATTTATCTTTCAGAATTCCCAAAGCAATACCCGTCACAAAACCCAAAAACCTCGGTGTATTCGGTGCTGGCAACACTTACTCCGACAGAACGGAATATCCCCTGACCACTGTCTGTCCCGGCCACACTTGATCCGGGCGTCGCCGACGACGGAATAGCCGGGGATACACGACACGGAGCATGTGGAGCCGTACACATTGGACGCGTCGCAGGTCAGCACGCCGAACAGCGGGTTGTACAGCGCCCTACAGCGGATTACTGCAACAACAGACACGCGCGTGATGGTCACCAGGGGCGTCACAGGACAGGAGAGAAATGTCGGCCATTTTGGCTTGCGAGAATGTCAGTACGTTGTGTGTAGTTCAGGTGGATTGTTCCGCTTTGAGAAAAAATTACAACAGCTGGCTAATTAAGTTAGTTTGAACGATTATAATGACTTTGTAAATAACATCAGTTTTAGTGAGTGCTTATTTACACTTGTTAAAGTAACAAAGAAATTAGCATAATTGTATTAGCATATGTGTATATATATTTAAAATGAGTTTCCACAGTGGCGCCGCCTGTTGGACAGTGACTCACCACAAATCCATCTAGAAAAGCATCTCGCATGAAAAGACGTAAGCAAATTACCATGTGTTTTCTGAAATACATCGCCAATTTGTATACCATAGACCAGTGGACCAAGAAAGCGAATGAACATAGTCACAGAAAGATGGAGCGAACCTCGGAACCTCGGAGGTGATGCAGTTATATTTTCTCGAAAGTTACCATCTTACTAGACAGATTGCTAACGGTCTCTGACATATCACACTTTTGACATCTTTGGAAATCACACGTTCAGAAAACGATGTAAAATTTGGGATAATGATCTCAGACTCATTACAAGCAATTGACTTTGAAAATCTGATTGCTTTTGTCGTCGTTGTTGTTGTCGTCGTCGTCGTCGTCGTCGTCGTTGTTGTTGTTGTTGTTGTCGTCGTCGTCGGTGTTATTGTTGTTGCTGATGATGTTGTTGTTGTACAAAGATATTAATAAACACCCAACAACAACCTTCAGAGAATCATTGCGTATAGAAAGGATTGGCAAGTCCATAACTGCAGAGAGAGGCAGAGAGAGGCAGAGAGAGGCAGAGAGAGGCAGAGAGAGGCAGAGAGAGGCAGAGAGAGGCAGAGAGAGGCAGAGAGAGAGAGAGCAGAGAGAGGCAGAGAGAGCAGAGAGGCAGAGAGAGGCAGAGAGGCAGGAGAGGCAGAGAGAGGCAGAGAGAGGCAGAGAGAGAGGCAGAGAGAGAGGCAGAGAGAGGCAGAGAGAGGCAGAGAGAGGCAGAGAGAGGCAGAGAGAGGCAGAGAGAGGCAGAGAGAGAGGCAGAGAGAGAGAGAGGCAGAGAGAGCAGAGAGAGAGAGAGAGGCAGAGAGAGAGCAGAGAGAGCAGAGGCAGGAGACAGAGAGACAGAGAGACAGAGAGACAGAGAGACAGAGAGACAGAGAGACAGAGAGACAGAGAGAGAGAGACAGAGATCCGAGCGTGTTGTATATCTCCTAACCTTTGGCAAATATTGCTACCATAGCAGTATCGAATGAGCTACCAAGTTATCCCACGATGAGGGAGAACGGGCAGTTTTTCTAGTGCATACGAAGAGAATAGCTAATAATAAATAATAATCACAAGAATCATTATTATCTTAATGATGGTAATAATCATTATAACGAAGAGACCAGTAGATGTTTATAAAGAGAGCAGGTCAAAGGTATGAACAAATAATTAGAGAAACATTAATATGGATGTATGTACGAAGAAGGTATTTAATAAAATCAAAGAAAGTACAAAGTATAAACAAAGATGTTTTAATATATATTAATACGCGGTTGCCAAAACTACAGATTATAATGTGTATAAAAAAGTAGTTCAAAGAGAGGAGTCAATACATATGTGGAGGGCAGGTCACTGACCGTTCGAAAATAACAGCTGGTCGTAAATAATAAAATACTGCCTCATAACTTCAAAGAAAACAGCTCGTAAGTAAGGAGAAAGTAAGAGAGCGTTTATTTCGTGTTTTACTTGTATTGTTTATTGGTGAGTCGTGTGATATAATGCAGCTGGCATTCCACGGATACAAATACTGTTTTTGAGTCACTGGAATTTAGGGTTATCGAGTTCGTTACGGCACAGTCAGGTACATGTATCCAGGTCTTTGGAGACCGAAAGCAAAATAGTTCTGGAACTTCGAATTGCCAAGGTTTTAATTAATGACTTAGAAAACATGTGTTTAATCAACTAGCGACCAATCCATGGTGTCTTTATGTGCATTAGAACGTATTAATCGTTCGCGTTCACAACAGTAGAGCGGGTAGGTGATTACATCACATCATATAATTTCAAAAGGGCAAATAATGTTACTTTCAAAGGATTGTGTCAACTCGCGTTTAACGCGCAACTACACAGCCACGCTGACGGGTCGACTCCGTGATTAACAAGACGACGGGGGCATACGGCTTGTTCACAAGTTACACGAGTCTAAGACGGGCAACCACATGAGGTGGACATTCATATTAGATGAAGAATCTTGTGCTGTTTCTTCTCTGCCTGGCATAAGAATAGAAGTCTTCTGTGAGGAAGGTCTTCCAATATGAAGACATTTTATATGTTGGTTCGAAGTCGTTTTCTAGCTTTAATGAAACTAAACTGTAGTCGTTACATTAGACTGGCAGGTATTATTTGGTATTCAGTGGAAACGGACTCGCCTAAGACACTATTTTACTTCCGACGAACAGTGATAGATGGACACACGATTGAGACAAACACCAGTCTTATGTGAACCCTAAATCTAAACAAGAAGCTAGCCTGAAATAGCTACTTATTCGAGAGGACATTCGACTCACCTGACCGTTCGCGTAAAATGACATTTAACTAATATGGACACTTCAACGTGGCGGACACTCGCATAAAATGACTACACAACAGGGAACATCCACCCACGCACGACGCACGCACGCCCGCGCACGCACGCACGCACCAGCAGCACACACACACACACACACACACACACACACACACAGAGACCGACGGACACTCACAAAAGACACTCATTAAGGACACTCACTACTTACCAAGGACACTCACCTGTGACGGACACTCACTAAGGACACTCACCTGTCACGGACACTCACCTGTCATGGACACTCACTAAGGACACTCACATGAGACGGACACTCACTAAGGACACTCACATGTGACGGACACTCACTAAGGACACTCACCTGTGTCGGACACTCACTAAGGACACTCACCTTTAACGGACACGGAGAAGGCGCAGCTGTCGAAGTTGCCCGTCTCGTCGACGGCCTTGTACTCGACGTAGTGGACGCCCTCGTGGAAGCGCCGTCGTACGGTGGACGAGGCGCCATAGATCGGGACGGTCTGGTAGATGCCCCTGGACACAACACACACCGCCAGTTACACACAGTCTTCTTGCAAAACATCGTGTCCAAATTTTAGACTTAATTGTTGATTTTTTGGGAAGGTTTTCGGTGGAGAAAAGTTGAAACGTTTTCACCAGAGAAGGTCAAATGAACACACAGAGTGAGAGTAGCGTTTTGTTTGATGCTTGTTTGTCCTGTTGGACTGGTTCTGGAGCAGTCTGGCCTTGAGCAAGAAGTCTGTCACCAATTAACTCAACTACACCGTACACGGTGGTGGCATTTACTCCGTAACCAACAACAAGGACTGTTATAGGCACTTCATAGCTCACCCCCATCTGCACGCATACACCCACTCACACACACACACACACACACACACACACACACACACACACACACACACACACACCACACACCACACCACACACACACACCACACACACACACACACACATCACACACACACATCACACACACACACACACACACACACACACACACACACACACACACACCACACACACACACACACACACACACACACACACACACACACACACACACACACACACACACACACACACACACACCAACACACACATCCACCCACCACACACCCCACCACCACGCGCATGCACGCATCTCTCTCTCCTTCTGTCTGTCTGTCTGTCTGGTCTGTCTGTCTGTCTGTCTGTTCGTTCGTCTGTCTGTCTGGTTCTGTCTTGTTCTGTTTGTCTCTGTCTCTGTCTTGTCTGTTCTGTCGTCTGTCTGTCTGTCTGTCTCTTTCTCTTCTCTGTTCTCTGTCTCTTCTCTTCTCTCTCTCTGTCTCTTCTCCCTCTCTCTCTCTGTCTCTTCTCTGCTCTTCTCTCTCTTCTCTTCCTCTCTCTTCTCTTCTCTTCTCTTCTCTGTCTCTCTCTGCTCTCTCTCTTCCTCTCTCTCTCTCTCTCTCTCTCTCTCTCTCTCTCCTCTCTCTCTCTCTCTCTCACTCTCTCTCTCTCTCTCTCTCTCTCTCTCTCCTCTCTCTCTCTCTCTGTCTCTGTCTCTGTCTCTGTCTCTGTCTCTTCTCTCTCTCTCTCTCTCTCTCTCTCTCTCTCTCTCTCTCTCTCTCTCTCTCTCTCTCTCTCTCTCTCTCTCTCTCTCTCTCTCTCTCTCTCTCTCTCTCTCTCTCTCTCTCTCTCTCTCTCTCTCTCTTCTCTCTCTCTCTCTCTCTCTCTCTCTCTCTCTCTCTCTCTCTCTCCTCCTCTCCTCTCTCTCTCTCTCTCTCTCTCTCTCTCTCTCTCTCTCTCTCTCTCTCTCCCTCTATTCAATTTCTCTCTACCTATTGAATCAGTATAACAAATCAAATGTAACACATCTGACGACGACTCACGCTTGACCTTAACTAGCTTAGATGCACGATCACTTGAGCCAAGTGCTTATACTTAACACATACATTAGTGCAATGCAGTTTGTACTAAACAGATTTGAAAGTGCATCTACAGCATGCTTCCCATCCACACGTCTCGGCGACTTAAACAGGTGTCTGCTGATTCATCTAACTACCTTGTGACGTCGATTCCTTCCCTAGCACAGAGACAGAAATTGCGCAAGGTATACAGATAACTGTGAAGTTAGTCTACGAAGTAGGTCACACTTATATGTTGTCATGCCCATGCGATGAAATACCGTGTAGTTTGTTCACTGTGTTTCAGACAGTTGAAGACAAGCTCTTAATTAGTAACAAGTAAACTAAGACCAATAATTATTCAGCAGATGTAGATACAAATCAGTTTTTTGCCTTGGGGGATCTATTGCCCGTGACAGAGCGAGTTCATCCTGTAATATTACGTCACTATTCTGACACAACATGGCGTCTTTGACAAAGGCAACACTTCCTGTCACCACGCAGTGATGGCGGCCATCTGTTTCCGTTTCTCATCAAACCGACATTAGTTTAATAAAAACGTCGAATGTCTGCCGTCCTTCGGGTTTTGCTTTCCACTTGGCGATTCAGTTAAAATGTGTATTCATTTTCCATGTAAAATGCACCCTTCAGTTCAGTTGTGTTCTTTTTTATGCGACCGATTAATTTTCGTCAGACATGTTCCAGAACCTTCGTGTCTCCGTTATGAGTTGCCGTTACTAACGTGGGCTCAGCAACCAACGTATTTTGTTTATTTTCGGTTTGAAGTATTTCTCCATTACCAACATGCATTCACTGTTTTAATAATGTGCTTTCATGTTACCTTTACAAAGAGACGCTAACCTGATAAGTTGAAACAATACGCGGCCCTGAGGCCCTACTCTTACTTCAAGGCTCGCAAGGCCATCTCGGTACTGTGGTTGTAGTTTCGTGCGTTAGCACCTTCGGTGCGTACACAAAAGCCAGTCGTTTGTCTGAGTGTCTGCGCGACGTCCTCGGGGTACGCAGCGTTTTATCTTCCGCGGACATTTCCACTGGTCGCAAGGGAACGCCTCGCAGCAGATGTTCAGTAAATCAGCTAAATACACTTTTGCTCCTGGCCATATTCGCCACATTTATTAACATCCACCGGTGTTAACAAAGCGGTCGTTGCAACGCGTTTTCTTCCGGCTGATCAGCTCGGTTACTATGTGTATATTATTGTGTGAATTTTTGGTTACTAGGTGCATATTATTGTGTGGATTTTCGGTTACTACGTGTAAATTATTGTGTCAATCTTCATCGCAAAATAAAGTTAGTGTGCCAGAGTAACGCGTGAAAAAGGTGAAGGTTAGTGACAGATTGACCATTGAGACGCGACGTTCCAGTAGTGGGGGTCGCGTCTGAATGTGGTCGTCAAAGACGCGTTCAGTAACTCAGTAAATGTGCAGGTACCGTGCAGACGTTAGTTAGTGTCGGGAAGAGAGAGGGCGCTGTCGGACGCCACTCGCAGCGACATCCCGCGGAAAAAACGGAAAACGCTACCGGCGGTGAAAGAACAAGCTAGACGGAAAAGGAAAACGTATCAACTCACCATTCCTGATCGCTACAAAAACAACGGGCATAGGCGGTAATAAACACTGAGTTTGTGTACAATCACATGTGTTCATATGGCGATGTCTGTAGAGTGAAGAAAGAGTTTTAACAGATGGCTCAACAAGATCTTACGTATGAGAAATATCTGCACTTAACGCAACGTTATCTAAATTTTGCAATCTTATCGAGTGGTACTAATGTTCTTAAATATATTTCTAGTTGCCGCGAAGATAACGATCCTCTACTTGACACCCTAAATAAAACCCCAACATACATTGCATAACATTAAAACTAACGACATATACTGTACTTGGAAACTGCAGCATCAACTGGCCTGGGATTTACTAAATGTTTTTAACATGTTGCCCTTATCAGTGCCTGTACCTACGTTTTATCGCACTATAAATATAGACATGATGATTGTCTGAAATAAAATTGATTGATTTTATTTATTTATATCCAATGAATCGTTCACATGACAACACCCTCTGAAGCATCCCACGATCGTTATATTCTTACAGTCTATACGTGTGAACAGATTAAGTTAGATCAGAAAGTGTTAAACGAAGATTGTGACGTCTAGTTAAAATCATCAAAACAATTGATTCTGGAGTTGAAAACAATGTATTTTATTTCTAAAGGTTTGTCCGATGTAGTCTTATCAAATTTAAATAAAACATTTGCAAAAACGAACAGAATGTCATTGCGGGTTTTATTGACATAAAATGATTCCAGGAGAGATCCGGCTTGGAATATTCTGTATCATTTCCGCACAGTTACAATCGTGACTTTGGTCAACAACTCCGGCGAACTGTTCGTTGTCTTTTGTAAAGGGCACGTTCGTAAATTTATCACGGTATTTAGCGACGAATCGATGGAGTTGTTTTCTCTGCAGCAACATAAATATTTGCCTCAATCGCGACACCAGTGTGTCAATGCCCACTTAGCGCGTTTGACGCGTCGCTTGACTTTAACGCATTAGCAGACGACAAATTGCGTCGCTAGGGCAATTAGCGTTTTTCCCGATCCACTAGCGCAGAGTGGAGAAACCGCACTTGTTCACTTTCGGGTTGGGCTGCACCCAAACTATTCCGCATTTGTGGCCGGCGAGCAAGCAGAACCACTTTCCCTCCAGCGGGCATAACAGGGAGAGTCAGCTCGTTGCCCAGGGCTCTTTGACTCTACCGAGAAAGCTCAGCGACTCTCCGGTCAATGCCTGTCACACGGCGCCCACATGCAAATACATGTATCAACAAAATAAGAATGTCGCTTTTTTCCAGAAATGACTCTATGCTGGAACTGCATTTACGGCAACAGTTATTATTTATTACCTATCATAGTAACTGTTTCATTCACAAGTACGGTTCTTAGCGGAGTAAAATGACTGTACTAAGAGTTGTGACCTATAGCATAATAGTACCACTAACAAATGTATACGTTTGTCCATTTATAGCCGCGCTGCCAATCAAACTGTCTATGCTAACAAAACGTGTCTTTTCCTAAAGGCAGTGTTTCCTACACTCTCCCACGCAGGATCTTTGTTGTCGCTAACAGTGAAAAAAAACGACTGTCTGTAGCGTAAACATCTCACAACATTGGTGTCACTTGATTCATACATGAGTGCATATCACTCGGCTTTCTACAAACGAATTGTGTTACCGCTTTGTGTGTCTGCGTCTGTGTGTCTGTATATGTCCGTCCGTCCGTCCGTCCGTCCGTCCGTCCGTCCGTCCGTCCGTCCGTCCGTCCGTCCGTCCGTCCGTCCGTCCGTCCGTCCGTCCGTCCGTCCGTCCGTCCGTCCGTCCGTCCGTCCGTCCGTCTCCGTCCGTCGTCCGTCCGTTCGTCCGTCTCCGTCCGTCCGTCCGTCGTCTGTCGTCGTCCGTCTGTCGTCGTCGTCGTCGTCGTCGTCCGTCCGTCCGTCCGTCCGTCCGTCCGTCCGTCCGTCCGTCCGTCCGTCCGTCCGTCCGTCCGTCCGTCCGTCCGTCCGTCCGTCCGTCCGTCCGTCCGTCCGTCCGTCCGTCCGTCCGTCCGTCCGTCCGTCCGTCCGTCCGTCCGTCCGTCCGTCCGTCCGGTCCGTCCGTCGTGTCCGTCCGTCCGTCCGCCGTCCGTCGTCCGTCCGTCCGTCGTCCGTCGTCCGTCCGTCGTCCGTCCGTCGTCGTCTGTCGTCCGTCCGTCTCGTCTCTCTCTCCGTCCGTCCTGTCCGTCCGTCCGTCCGTCCGTCCGTCCGTCCGTCCGTCCGTCGTCTCGCGTCCGTCCGTCCGTCCGTCCGTCCGTCCGTCCGTCCGTCCGTCCGTCCGTCCGTCCGTCCGTCCGTCCGCTGTCTCCGTCCGTCCGTCCGTCCGTCCGTCGTCGTCCGTCCGTCCGTCCGTCCGTCCGTCCGTCCGTCCGTCCGTCCGTCCGTCCGTCCGTCCGTCCGTCCGTCCGTCCGTCCGTCCGTCCGTCCGTCCGTCCGTCCGTCCGTCCGTCCGTCCGTCCGTCCGTCCGTCATTGTCCGATTACAACCAGGATGAACAATGGTCCGCCAGTTGACCAGTTATTTAGCGATTGTCAATGGGCGACTGGACTGGCCACGGCCTGAAGCGGTTTCAATGATGAAGGGTTTCATCGCACTATAGCGTGGACGCCGCGTATCGTCAGGCACACACGCACTCGGCCTAGACGTCTCACCCCGGCAATGCAGAACGGCGTTAAACAATTACACTTATCATCACGCTACCTCACAACTCGCCGTCTTATCTCTAGCAATAAAAACGACGTTCCCAATCATCCCTATTGCGCGGCTCGGCGCTTGATTCAAAAAGGATTTATTATCGTCTCGCTGTCGCCCCCGATTACACGCCCGAAAACATCGACTTCTGACCAGAGCTGGCGGTAACCGCTAGCTCCCGGGTCAACGTTTACCGAGCACTGCAAACATCGCCCGGCGGGGCGAGCGACGTGTGTCAACAGCGGCGAACGACACGAATCTGTCTGACCTCCATAGGCCAGATTGCGGTCATATACGGCAGGACTGCGTTAAGAGAGATCTGGATGTGAGGAGATGGGAGGAGAATGGAGAACAACAGCACAAGATGGGAGGAGTTGGAGAACAACAGCACAAGATGGGAGGAGTTGGAGAACAACGAGCACAAGATGGGAGGAGTTGGAGAACAACAGCACAAGATGGGAGGAGTTGGAGAACAACAGCACAAGATGGGAGGAGTTGGAGAACAACAGCACAAGATGGAAGGAGCTGGAGAACAACAGCACAAGATGGGAGCAGTTGGAGAACAACAACACAAGATGGGAGGAGAATGGAGAACAACAGCACAAGATGGGAGGAGTTGGAGAACAACAGCACAAGATGGGAGGAGTTGGAGAACAACAGCACAAGATGGGAGGAGTTGGAGAACAACAGCACAAGATGGGAGGAGTTGGAGAACAACAGCACAAGATGGGAGGAGTTGGAGAACAACAGCACAAGATGGGAGGAGTTGGAGAACAACAGCACAAGATGGGAGGAGTTGGAGAACAACAGCACAAGATGGGAGGAGTTGGAGAACAACAGCACAAGATGGGAGGAGTTGGAGAACAACAGCACAAGATGGGAGGAGTTGGAGAACAACAGCACAAGATGGGAGGAGTTGGAGAACAACAGCACAAGATGGGAGGAGTTGGAGAACAACAGCACAAGATGGGAGGAGTTGGAGAACAACAGCACAAGATGGGAGGAGTTGGAGAACAACAGCACAAGATGGGAGGAGTTGGAGAACAACAGCACAAGATGGGAGGAGTTGGAGAACAACAGCACAAGATGGAGGAGTTGGAGAACAACAGCACAAGATGGAGGAGTTGGAGAACAACAGCACAAGATGGGAGGAGTTGGAGAACAACAGCACAAGATGAGAGGAGTTGGAGAACAACAGCACAAGATGGAAGGAGTTGGAGAACAACAGCACAAGATGGGAGGAGTTGGAGAACAACAGCACAAGATGGGAGGAGTTGGAGAACAACAGCACAAGATGGGAGGAGTTGGAGAACAACAGCACAAGATGGGAGGAGTTGGAGAACAACAACACAAAATGGGTGGAGTTGGAGAACAACAGCACAAGATGGGAGGAGTTGGAGAACAACAACATAAGATGGGAGGAGTTGGGGAACAACAGCACAAGATGGGAGGAGTTGGAGAACAACAGCACAAGATGGGAGGAGTTGGAAAACAACAGCACAAGATGGGAGGAGTTGGAGAACAACAGCACACGATGGGAGGAGTTGGAAAACAACAGCACAAGATGGGAGGAGTTGGAGAACAACAGCACAAGATGGGAGGAGTTGGAGAACAACAGCATAAGATGGGAGGAGTTGGGGAACAACAGCACAAGATGGGAGGAGTTGGAGAACAACAAGCAAAGATGGGAGGAGTTGGAGAACAACAGCACAAGATGGGAGGAGTTGGAGAACAACAGCACAAGATGGGAGGAGTTGGAGAACAACAGCACAAGATGGGAGGAGTTGGAGAACAACAGCACAAGATGGGAGGAGTTGGAGAACAACAGCACAAGATGGAGGAGTTGGAGAACAACAGCACAAGATGGGAGGAGTTGGAGAACAACAGCACAAGATGGGAGGAGTTGGAGAACAACAGCACAAGATGGGAGGAGTTGGAGAACAACAGCACAAGATGGAAGGAGTTGGAGAACAACAGCACAAGATGGGAGGAGTTGGAGAACAACAGCACAAGATGGGAGGAGTTGGAGAACAACAGCACAAGATGGGAGGAGTTGGAGAACAACAGCACAAGATGGGAGGAGTTGGAGAACAACAACACAAGATGGGAGGAGTTGGAGAACAACAGCACAAGATGGGAGGAGTTGGAGAACAACAACATAAGATGGGAGGAGTTGGGGAACAACAGCACAAGATGGGAGGAGTTGGAGAACAACAGCACAAGATGGGAGGAGTTGGAAAACAACAGCACAAGATGGGAGGAGTTGGAGAACAACAGCACACGATGGGAGGAGTTGGAAAACAACAGCACAAGATGGGAGGAGTTGGAGAACAACAGCACAAGATGGGAGGAGTTGGAAAACAACAACATAAGATGGGAGGAGTTGGGGAACAACAGCACAAGATGGGAGGAGTTGGAGAACAACAACATAAGATGGGAGGAGTTGGAGAACAACAGCACAAGATGGGAGGAGTTGGAGAACAACAGCACAAGATGGGAGGAGTTGGAGAACAACAGCACAAGATGGGAGGAGTTGGAGAACAACAGCACAAGATGGGAGGAGTTGGAGAACAACAGCACAAGATGGGAGGAGATTGGAGAACAACAGCACAAGATGGGAGGAGTTGGAGAACAACAGCACAAGATGGGAGGAGTTGGAGAACAACAGCACAAGATGGGAGGAGTTGGAGAACAACAGCACAAGATGGGAGGAGTTGGAGAACAACAGCACAAGATGGGAGGAGTTGGAGAACAACAGCACAAGATGGGAGGAGTTGGAGAACAACAGCACAAGATGGGAGGAGTTGGAGAACAACAGCACAAGATGGGAGGAGTTGGAGAACAACAGCACAAGATGGGAGGAGTTGGAGAACAACAGCACAAGATGGGAGGAGTTGGAGAACAAACAAAGATGGAGAAACAACAGCACAAGATGGGAGGAGTTGGAGAACAACAACATAAGATGGGAGGAGTTGGGGAACAACAGCACAAGATGGGAGGAGTTGGAGAACAACAGCACAAGATGGGAGGAGTTGGAGAACAACAGCAAAATATGGGAGGAGTTGGAAAACAACAGCACAAGATGGGAGGAGTTGGAGAACAACAGCACACGATGGGAGGAGTTGGAGAACAACAGCACAAGATGGGAGGAGAATGGAGAACAACAGCACAAGATGGGAGGAGTTGGAGAACAACAACACAAGATGGGAGGAGAATGGAGAACAACAGCACAAGATGGGAGGAGTTGGAGAACAACAACACAAGATGGGAGGAGTTGGAGAACAACAGCACAAGATGGGAGGAGTTGGAGAACAACAGCACAAGATGGGAGGAGTTGGAGAACAACAGCACAAGATGGGAGGAGAATGGAGAACAACAACACAAGATGGGAGGAGTTGGAGAACAACAGCACAAGATGGGAGGAGTTGGAGAACAACAACACAAGATGGGAGGAGTTGGAGAACAACAGCACAAGATGGGAGGAGAATGGAGAACAACAGCACAAGATGGGAGGAGTTGGAGAACAACAGCACAAGATGGGAGGAGAATGGAGAACAACAGCACAAGATGGGAGGAGTTGGAGAACAACAGCACAAGATGGGAGGAGTTGGAGAACAACAGCACAAGATGGGAGGAGTTGGAAAACAACAACACAAGATGGGAGGAGTTGGAGAACAACAGCACAAGATGGGAGGAGTTGGAGAACAACAAGCACAAGATGGGAGGAGTTGGAGAACAACAGCACAAGATGGGAGGAGAATGGAGAACAACAGCACAAGATGGGAGGAGTTGGAGAACAACAGCACAAGATGGGAGGAGTTGGAGAACAACAGCACAAGATGGGAGGAGTTGGAGAACAACAGCACAAGATGGGAGGAGTTGGAGAACAACAGCACAAGATGGGAGGAGTTGGAGAACAACAGCACAAGATGGGAGGAGAATGGAGAACAACAGCACAAGATGGGAGGAGAATGGAGAACAACAGCACAAGATGGAAGGAGTTGGAGAACAACAGCACAAGATGGGAGGAGAATGGAGAACAACAGCACAAGATGGGAGGAGTTCGAGACTGTTGATAGAGAACGTAGTGAGTGAAAAGTGAGGAGAGGAAAGACGAAGAGAAAGACGACGGCAACCATGGCCAACTTCATCACTGACGACAGGAATGCCAAGAGGAGAATAACAACATATGAAACGCTATCATATGGTTAGAATTATTTAGAATTCGAGTTAGGATTAATTTGGATTATGATTAGTTATTGTTAGAATTACGGTTAGTTGGTATCAGGTTTAGGGTTAATTCGGGGTAGTTAGTGGTAGTTATCATTATAGTTAAGGTTAGTTACGGTTACTAAGCGTTAGGGTTAGTTAACATCAGCCATTGTTAAGATTACGAACGTCTGTAGTAGCTTGCAATATATGAATCGCAAAATCGCGACCAGGAGCGGTCCCTAGCCATCTGATCCAATGAGCCCCCCCCCCGCACAGACAGCGGCGTGTCGGGGGAATCCACAGCCGCACGCCTCATCACGTATTTACAAAACACAAACACCTCGACTGTGTCATAGCGGACGTAACTTACAAACAGCACGAGTAATTGACTAAATGATAGCGCCCGATTGTCGCCGTCGCAGTGTGTGGGGAGACAATGCGGCGTTGTTTCAGAAATTAGGCCCGTTTTATGGAGTGTTGACTTTTTACCGGACGAAAACGCGCTTGTTATCGTGGGTATGCGAGACGTGGGGCCGTGACGTGAAAGTTCGTTACGTCACAGGCGGTGACTGGAACCCCAGGAGCGAGGCACCCGGACCGTGGGACAGCGGGCGAGGGTGTGGAACGTCGGGGCGTAAACCCAGAGGGTGTATGACCCAGGGTCGCCAGACACACAATGTACGCCTGTGTCTCGAGCCGCGCTGATTTAACGTGAGAAAACAGAGTGTTGAAATAATGGCTTTGGCCTACGCCGATTAACACGCGCCCACCCAAAACACGCTCCCCGCTGGGATCCATCCTGTCCCGTCCCTGCCCGGACGCTGATGGGAAGACACACACACGTGCGCCATCCCCGTGAACAAGTTGCCATTTAGCAGCGGGCACCGCCGGCGGCCTCGCATCGACACGATACACATCGCGAATCCGACATTTTGATCTTTCCTATCTAGGTCACCATCGACGATATGTTTTTGTCCGCCCACCGACGAAGCAGCCTTCTCACTAGCAACGTCCTGGTTTAAATTAAACATATACTTCTATATGCGACTATGCCGGTTTAGTGATGTACGTAAGTTCAAAGCGTGCTACAAAAGTGTTGTGAACCTCGCGGGCACGGTTCTGTGAACCACGGAATGCAGGCAAAGTGGTTCGCTGCGAGAGCCACGCAGCGATAACTGGCGATAACGTTGTGTTCGATCGAAGGAAACGCCTTCTACAAGATAAAGGCGCACTTGAAGTTGTAAACAAAGCCTACGCAGGGACACAGTATCTTTACAGTACCTGGCGTTCTATAGATGGGGGCGGTGTAGGCGGCAACTGTATAACCGAAGTGAGCAACGCGCAGGGCACGCAACAAACTGTGAACGTTTGCTGAATGAAAACATTATCGGGGTTTTGTGATTACACTATCTTATAATTTTGTTAGATAATACGGGTTGCCGCGTGTGTGTTCGTCCAGTGTCGCTGGTCATGTGATATTTCAGAAGTGCTGGGGAGAGGGTGGTGCGCTGCTATTCACACTGACTTCGAGACAAAGAGACTGCGAGGAAGACAGCCCGATAGATACAACAAAAAGATAGTCGATGAGATAAACAGAATGACAGAAAAATTGAAATATTGACAGGTAGAAAGAGAAAACGACAGCAGAGCAACGTCAGAAAGGTGAACGAGGAAGCATATAGGGGGGGGGGGAGAAAAGAGTAGGGAAACAGAGAGGGAGAGAGAGGGGGAAGCCAGAATATATAGACTTAGAAAGACAGAAAGACAGAGACACAAATCGCCTGCGAGACAGACCGGAGTAAACGTGACAGCGGAGTAAACGTGTCAGCGGAGTAAACGTGACAGCGGAGTAAACGTGTCAGCGGAGTAAACGTGACAGCGGAGTAAACGTGACAGCGGAGTAAACGTGACAGCAGAGTAAACGTGACAGCGGAGTAAACGTGACAGCGGAGTAAACGTGACAGCGGAGAAATGAAGGAGTAAACGTGACAGCGGAGTAAACGTGACAGCAGAGTAAACGTGACAGCGGAGTAAACGTGACAGCGGAGTAAACGTGACAGCGGAGTAAACGTGACAGCGGAGTAAACGTGACAGCGGAGTTAACGTGACAGCGGAGTAAACGTGACAGCGGACAGGTGGAATGATAAAAAAGAATGGCCACGAGACAGTGAGACGGAGATTCAAACCACCTACACAGTGCCATGTAACGGCAGAAAGAACGAACGATAAAAAAGAGCGAGCGACACCGGTAAAGACGGCACCAAGACGAGCCGGCGCTCATTGCTACGAGGTGGTCTTTTCAAGCATCTCGGGCATCAAAGAGGCTGCCCTGTTCCTTCCGGGCCACCGAGTTTTTCCAGACGACGCACCGCGATAGAAGATCAGCCTGATGGCTTACGTCTTGTGCCGTGGTGGAAGGTCTACGCGACACAGAGTCCACAGTCTCAGTCTCCATCAGCCAGGCAACGAAAGGTCTGACGCCAGACTCTAGTCTCAGTCTCCATCAGCCAGGCAATGAAAGGTCTGACGCCAGACTCTAGTCTCAGTCTCCATCAGCCAGGCATGAAAGGTCTGACGCCAGACTCTAGTCTCAGTCTCCATCAGCCAGGCCAGATGAAAGGTCTGACACCAGACTCTAGTCTCAGTCTCCATCAGCCAGGCAATGAAAGGTCTGACGCCAGACTCTAGTCTCAGTCTCCATCAGCCAGGCAATGAAAGGTCTGACGCCAGACTCTAGTCTCAGTCTCCATCAGCCAGGCAATGAAAGGTCTGACGCCAGACTCTAGTCTCAGTCTCCATCAGCCAGGCAATGAAAGGTCTGACACCAGACTCTAGTCTCAGTCTCCATCAGCCAGATGATGAAAGGTCTGACGCCAGACTCTAGTCTCAGTCTCCATCAGCCAGGCAATGAAAGGTCAGACACCAGACTCTAGTCTCAGTCTCCATCAGCCAGACGATGAAAGGTCTGACGCCAGACTCTAGTCTCAGTCTCCATCAGCCAGGCAATGAAAGGTCTGACGCCAGACTCTAGTCTCAGTCTCCATCAGCCAGGCAATGAAAGGTCTGACGCCAGACTCTAGTCTCAGTCTCCATCAGCCAGACGATGGAAGGTCTGACGCCAGACTCTAGTCTCAGTCTCCATCAGCCAGACGATGAAAGGTCTGACGCCAGACTCTAGTCTCAGTCTCCATCAGCCAGACGATGAAAGGTCTGACACCAGACTCTAGTCTCAGTCTCCATCAGCCAGGCAATGAAAGGTCTGACGCCAGACTCTAGTCTCAGTCTCCATCAGCCAGACGATGAAAGGTCTGACGCCAGACTCTAGTCTCAGTCTCCATCAGCCAGGCAATGAAAGGTCTGACGCCAGACTCTAGTCTCAGTCTCCATCAGCCAGGCAATGAAAGGTCTGACGCCAGACTCTAGTCTCAGTCTCCATCAGCCAGACGATGAAAGGTCTGACGCCAGACTCTAGTCTCAGTCTCCATCAGCCAGACGATGAAAGGTCTGACGCCAGACTCTAGTCTCAGTCTCCATCAGCCAGGCAATGAAAGGTCTGACGCCAGACTCTAGTCTCAGTCTCCATCAGCCAGACGATGAAAGGTCTGACGCCAGACTCTAGTCTCAGTCTCCATCAGCCAGACGATGGAAGGTCTGACGCCAGACTCTAGTCTCAGTCTCCATCAGCCAGGCAATGAAAGGTCTGACGCCAGACTCTAGTCTCAGTCTCCATCAGCCAGGCAATGAAAGGTCTGACGCCAGACTCTAGTCTCAGTCTCCATCAGCCAGACGATGAAAGGTCTGACACCAGACTCTAGTCTCAGTCTCCATCAGCCAGACGATGGAAGGTCTGACACCAGACTCTAGTCTCAGTCTCCATCAGCCAGACGATGGAAGGTCTGACGCCAGACTCTAGTCTCAGTCTCCATCAGCCAGACGATGGAAGGTCTGACACCAGACTCTAGTCTCAGTCTCCATCAGCCAGACGATGGAAGGTCTGACGCCAGACTCTAGTCTCAGTCTCCATCAGCCAGGCAATGAAAGGTCTGACGCCAGACTCTAGTCTCAGTCTCCATCAGCCAGACGATGAAAGGTCTGACGCCAGACTCTAGTCTCAGTCTCCATCAGCCAGACATGAAAGGTCTGACGCCAGACTCTAGTCTCAGTCTCCATCAGCCAGACGATGAAAGGTCTGACACCAGACTCTAGTCTCAGTCTCCATCAGCCAGACGATGAAAGGTCTGACACCAGACTCTAGTCTCAGTCTCCATCAGCCAGGCAATGAAAGGTCTGACGCCAGACTCTAGTCTCAGTCTCCATCAGCCAGGCAATGAAAGGTCTGACGCCAGACTCTAGTCTCAGTCTCCATCAGCCAGGCAATGAAAGGTCTGACACCAGACTCTAGTCTCAGTCTCCATCAGCCAGGCAATGAAAGGTCTGACGCCAGACTCTAGTCTCAGTCTCCATCAGCCAGGCAATGAAAGGTCTGACGCCAGACTCTAGTCTCAGTCTCCATCAGCCAGGCAATGAAAGGTCTGACGCCAGACTCTAGTCTCAGTCTCCATCAGCCAGACGATGGAAGGTCTGACACCAGACTCTAGTCTCAGTCTCCATCAGCCAGACAATGAAAGGTCTGACGCCAGACTCTAGTCTCAGTCTCCATCAGCCAGACGATGAAAGGTCTGACGCCAGACTCTAGTCTCAGTCTCCATCAGCCAGGCAATGAAAGGTCTGACGCCAGACTCTAGTCTCAGTCTCCATCAGCCAGCATGAAAGGTCTGACACCAGACTCTAGTCTCAGTCTCCATCAGCCAGACGATGAAAGGTCTGACACCAGACTCTAGTCTCAGTCTCCATCAGCCAGACGATGAAAGGTCTGACGCCAGACTCTAGTCTCAGTCTCCATCAGCCAGGCAATGAAAGGTCTGACGCCAGACTCTAGTCTCAGTCTCCATCAGCCAGACGATGAAAGGTCTGATGCCAGAACTCTGTCTCAGTCTCCATCAGCCAGACGATGGAAGGTCTGACGCCAGACTCTAGTCTCAGTCTCCATCAGCCAGACGATGAAAGGTCTGACACCAGACTCTAGTCTCAGTCTCCATCAGCCAGACGATGGAAGGTCTGACGCCAGACTCTAGTCTCAGTCTCCATCAGCCAGGCAATGAAAGGTCTGACGCCAGACTCTAGTCTCAGTCTCCATCAGCCAGGCAATGAAAGGTCTGACACCAGACTCTAGTCTCAGTCTCCATCAGCCAGACGATGAAAGGTCTGACACCAGACTCTAGTCTCAGTCTCCATCAGCCAGACGATGAAAGGTCTGACGCCAGACTCTAGTCTCAGTCTCCATCAGCCAGGCAATGAAAGGTCTGACGCCAGACTCTAGTCTCAGTCTCCATCAGCCAGACGATGAAAGGTCTGATGCCAGAACTCTGTCTCAGTCTCCATCAGCCAGACGATGGAAGGTCTGACGCCAGACTCTAGTCTCAGTCTCCATCAGCCAGACGATGAAAGGTCTGACACCAGACTCTAGTCTCAGTCTCCATCAGCCAGACGATGGAAGGTCTGACGCCAGACTCTAGTCTCAGTCTCCATCAGCCAGACGATGGAAGGTCTGACACCAGACTCTAGTCTCAGTCTCCATCAGCCAGACGATGAAAGGTCTGATGCCAGAACTCTGTCTCAGTCTCCATCAGCCAGACGATGGAAGGTCTGACACCAGACTCTAGTCTCAGTCTCCATCAGCCAGACGATGGAAGGTCTGACGCCAGACTCTAGTCTCAGTCTCCATCAGCCAGACGATGGAAGGTCTGACACCAGACTCTAGTCTCAGTCTCCATCAGCCAGACGATGGAAGGTCTGACACCAGACTCTAGTCTCAGTCTCCATCAGCCAGACGATGGAAGGTCTGACGCCAGACTCTAGTCTCAGTCTCCATCAGCCAGACGATGGAAGGTCTGACACCAGACTCTAGTCTCAGTCTCCATCAGCCAGACGATGGAAAGGTCTGATGCCAGACTCTAGTCTCAGTCTCCATCAGCCAGACGATGGAAGGTCTGACACCAGACTCCCGTCTCAGTCTCCATCAGCCAGACGATGGAAGGTCTGACGCCAGACTCTAGTCTCAGTCTCCATCGGCCAGACGAATTTCGTCATCAACCGCCGACACAACGTAGGATGTGTTTTAAATACGTGCCTGGATACACTACTACACGTAATTTGGCCACTACCTGATATGGATTTATTTACATGAACTGTTTATTAATGTCTACCGTGATTAACGATTCTTATTAAGCTGTCTTTTTTAAAGTACGAGTAAAATCTCCCCTTACAGTCAGCAAGATAAATGCGCGAACTGAGTGTCATAATTTGGACCCATTCGTTCGCGCGGCAAGCTGGGTCGTGTCATCATTTGTCGCTGTCATTTCGATGACAATCTACATTTTGCAATCCCATTATACACGTCAAAAAAGAAATATGCGTGTAAAACGCAGCGCCTCAAATTAATGAGTTTATTGCTGTTATCCAACAATAAAAACGTTCTTGAACTTGCGGTGTGACCCCAGCAATCGGTGACTGCTAGACCTTTGTAAGCGATGAGCTCACAGATCGTGTGGCACTGAGATAAGATGGTATCTTCACAACGACTTGTCAAAAAAAACTCTCTCGCCGGAAGCAGTCTTCGCACGAAACGCGGCTCACTTCCTAAATTCGCACCTGCGTAAAATGAAACAGCGCGCGTTTTTGTAGCGGAGAATATTTACATAGACGTGAAACCGGCGCACAATGCGACCGGTAGTAGATTGGTGTCGGGAAGCCGCGTTCTTTATCTGATTACAACGCCCGGCGGTACACAATACCAGCGTAGGTGTCACGCCATAATTTATCAGCCGTCTGTGTGTGTAAAAACTGTGTATGTTCAGTCGCTCTACGTAATTTCCAGGCGCCCGGCGCGCGGGGTGGAGCTTTGAGACGAAGAGACGACGTCATTGACGTTTCTTCAGCAGTGAATTCTGCGTGTAGCCTTGAGACCACGCAATTCTCTCTCGGTATGATGGCTATTGAAATGTTCGATTTGCAAAGTAGGCCTTCGTGTTTATTGGCAATTGTTTGTTGTAATTTGTAGTTTCTGTACGTCACAGAGGTTTGCTTGATTGCTTCTACTTGAGTGGTGATTCTTCTCTTTTACTGCGCTGCATTTGCTGTGAGTGCTTTACGTTACTCCCAATTTATCATTGCCGCCCCTTCCCCTTTCCCATTCCCCCACTTGCTCAATTCCTACTTCGCAGAATCCTCTCATCTCAGCCCCGATCGTCCCCATTTCCAACGGCATTCATGTTTCTCCCCTCGGTTCTTTCATAGTCCGCCTGCACCCCATAACTAGCCCTACCCTTCCTATGTCATCCCGCTTCTTACTCATCCCTCCGCTAAACTGAACTGCATCCTGATCTCTTTCCTTGTCTCATTCAGCCTAGCAAGGTGTAGTTATTACGTCAACATTCCACAAATTAAAGGGAAGGTTTGACGAGGACCAACCATTAAAGTCTCCAGTAGAGTGTACACACCGTATGTGTAAAACCGAGTGATATATGCGAACGCTCAAATCCAACGTGTTGTAGAACCTATTTGTTACTGCCGGCGTGGCTGACCCGTGCTGTGAGCGGCAAGCAGCGGTCATAATAACCGGCCGCCGCATTCAGACAAAATATTGATCGTCGTCTAGACGTCGGCTATGCCGCGGTTATTAATACCGCGCCCAACTCTGTCGCATCTGAGGACGGCCCGACAGCGCACGTCGGCAAAACGCATGTTGCGATCCGGCAATAATCTCGCCATTCTTAATTGAATGTCATTTAACCGGATTTTTTCCTGCCCATATCTCGTCTCAGTCTGGATTTGATTGCGGTTGGCGTAGATTGACTTTTAGTGCGTGACTGCAGCGTGGCGCTGCTTTGGGGACTGGCGGCTGCCGGCTGCGTCGGTCCTTGATTAGATGGGCAAAGTGAACTGTTGTACTGGCACATAGGGCCGTACGTTGTTCACGTTTAATAAGACTTCGCGTCGTATGCAGTTCATGTTTAACGGCATATGGCGCCATACGCTGCTCACGGTTAGTAACACAGAGCGCCTTACGCTACTCAGGGTTAGTAACACAGAGCGCCTTACGCTGCTCAGGTTTAGTAACACAGAGCGCCTTACGCTACTCAGGGTTAGTAACACAGAGCGCCTTACGCTACTCAGGGTTAGTAACACAGAGCGCCTTACGCTAATCAGGGTTAGTAACACAGAGCGCCTTACGCTACTCAGGGATAGTAACACACAGCGCCTTACGCTGCTCGGGGTTAGTAACACAGAGCGCCTTACGCTGCTCAGGTTTAGTAACACAGAGCGCCTTACGCTACTCAGGGTTTGTAACACAGAGCGCCTTACGCTACTCAGGGTTTGTAACACAGAGCGCCTTACGCTACTCAGGGTTTGTAACACAGAGCGCCTTACGCTACTCAGGGTTTGTAACTCAGAGCGCCTTACGCTACTCAGGGTTAGTAACACAGAGCGCCTTACGCTACTCAGGGTTAGTAACACAGAGCGCCTTACGCTACTCGGGGTTAGTAACACACAGCGCCTTACGCTGCTCAGTTTTAGTGACACAGAGCGCCTTACGCTGCTCAGGTTGAATAAAGACAGCACCACAAGCTGCTCGTGGTGTATGAACACATAGCGTCATAAGCTACTCAGGGTTAGCACTTAGCAACCCGTTGGACCATCCAAAGACATTTTACAGCAACCTTCTCAGGCATGATCCATGTTATTCATGTTGCATAACAATTCGCAGAACAGGGTTCGCGTTCAAACACAATTCGCAGAGCAAAGTCCGGGCGATATGGACAAGTCGTGGAGCTTGGTCTGTGCTCTGTGACAAATCGTAGAGCACGGTCTGTGCTCCATGACAAATCGTAGAGCATGGTCTGTGCTCCATGACAATACGTAGAGCATGGTCTGTGCTCCGTGACAATACGTAGAGCATGGTCTGTGCTCCGTGACAAATCGTAGAGCATGGTCTGTGCTCCATGACAATACGTAGAGCTTGGTCTGTGCTCCATGACAATACGTAGAGCTTGGTCTGTGCTCCATGACAAATCGTAGAGCTTGGTCTGTGCTCCATGACAAATCGTAGAGCATGGTCTGTGCTCCATGACAAATCATAGAGCATGGTCTGTGCCTCGTGACAAATCGTAGAGCTTGGTCTGTGCTCCATGACAATTCGTAAAGCATGGTCTGTGCTCCATGACAATTCGTAAAGCATGGTCCATGTTGCATAACAGTGTGTAGACCATGGTCCGTGTTGTACAGCTATTTGTAAATTATGATCCGTGTTGCATAACAATCTGTATGCCGTGGTCCGTGTTGCATTACACTGTGTAGATCATCGTCCGTGCTGCAGAACAATACGTAAACACGGCGCATCTTCCGTCACTAGCGGGGAACAGCTTGCAACAAACATAACTCTCCGACCCGGGCGACTGACTTCGAACTAATTTCAATGCGTCGATCAACGATCGTGAGTGTGCTACGCCTGAAATAATTGAGAGCTTGTAATAAATTAACTACTTATTTGTTATCTGACTGCAGATGTGTAATTTGATTACAGATAACCCCCTTATATGCGAGTATTCTGATAAGTAGTAATGCAAATGAAAGAATACCCAGGGCGTATCGCGATAATTGTTTTCGTCTGATCTACCTACATTTTACCTCTAACATATGGTATACGTGGAAAAGACAAGTTAACATCTATTTTAATATCTACCGGCCAGATAGGTCTATACTATACTCGGAATCGATGAGAGGACCCAAGAACGCGTCGTGGTACTGGGCCACACCTGCTGCGTTTGATGTGCACGCGGCTTTTCAGTACCGTAGATGGGCGCATCGCTTCTTCAAAGTGACATCTCGGGTAATTGTCGAACAAGTTTTTCGATTAGACGGCGTTCAACAATCATCAGGGGTCGTTTCGTTCTTTTCGCCATTGACGCAGTATCTCCCGCCGACAACACGCCACTTGAAGCCGCACAAGAAACTAGTTAATTTTTCCTACTAAAGTGAGCAATCAACTTTGTAAGCCGCCGTCTCGGTTCACTTGACGACGAACGACACCGTGACGAAATGCGCCCGGAGCGGAATAAACGAGTCTGTATCGCCGGTTGTGCGGCAGTCAGGAGGCGAATTGGAGTCGAGCGGATGGTGACAGTAGAGTGATTGCACGCCGGGTGTCGGCTAAACGGGAACTCTGTCGACTTCCGGTCGACGACATCGGCAATCGGAGAGCTTCGCCGGAGAGAGCTCTGAGCGCGCGGTCTATTTGGCACGGTCCGCTGGGCGCCGACATCCAATTGGCGGCGACAATGGGACTTTACGTGCACCTCTGCTCAAGGTCACGCCGTCAGCCGTCTCTCGTTGCTGTTAACTATCACCTGTCGGCGCTTGATCAGTGCGCATGCATAAGCAGCCAGCGCGCGCCAAACGAGTTCCTTCGCCACGCCGAGGCCGACTCGATGAGTCACTGGCCCGGTCTGTCGCCAGGACTGAGTACGTCTTGTCCGGACGCTGCCAGTAACGTTGCGTCTGAGATGAGGAGAACGTATGAAGAGACGTTGCAGGAATCCGATAGGAACGGAGAACAAGGGCGGGAGATGTGTTTGTGAGAAGACAAACAGCAACAGGAGAGGGGAAGAAAAACGAATAATAATATATATATATATATATATATATATATATATATATATATATATATATATATATATATATATATATATATATATATATACAACCTCTGGGAGAAAGAGGCCCGGTTAATATAAAGTGTGTGTAGTCTACATATTGGGAAACAGGCGGAAGTTGAGCTTTTCGTCGCAAGACACAACTCTGTCGGTTATGCGCGGTTATAGCTGTGTTTGTAACGCATTGCCTACGGGTAGGTCTCGTTCAGTAACCGATATCGCCTCCACGACCCTCCCAACCGCTTATTTGCACACGGAACACGATCAGATTATGGAATACGACGAAAACAACTCTTCATAACCGACGGTGGCGGTAAAATAGACCACGTGTCGAGTACAGTGCGCCTTATAATTAATAGTCATTGACAAATACGGCCACACACAAATTGACAGTACGGGCGGTTGCGTTGGCGGCTAGACAAAGTTCTCAAAGACCGTTCAATAAAGTCTTCACCGCACAGTTTACCTGGCCTACATATGCCACGTTGGACGGAGTTGCCGTGGACAATGGGGACTTTTTATTCTGGAGGGAACCGGGCCTGTCCCGTTATAACACGGATTTGCTTCAAATAAAACCGAGCGTGATAAAGTACACTTGTTGTTTCTGTGTTTGCGTGTGGGGTGAGGGTGCGCGCGTGTGTATGTTGTGCGTGCGTGCGTGTGTGCGTGCGTGCGTGCGTGCGTGTGTGTGCGTGCGTGCGTGCGACCGTGCGTGTGTCTGTGTTTTTATCACCTAAATATATCGAATGACAAATGTATAGCGGTCGAAGAGAAGTCATTTAACAACCAGGCGTACTCACGACACCTGAAGGGTTTGTTGTGATGTCCATATATGTCTTGACCTGCTACAGACGGGGCTCGGTACTCTCCGATTAAATCTACCGCATTATGTTATGACCTTCGTTATTTTATATAGGTATATTTTATGTCGGTATACTTTTTGAAATAATTGCAATTCCATAAACCGTCTAACCCACGCAAAAGTGGCTCCATATGCAATATTACGTTAAAAACACGAATTTCACCTACAAACTACCTGTTTTAACTCAAAGCATTGTCGGCTACGTAGGACAGACTTCGCATAGACGGACCCGGGACCACGTGTAGGACCAAAGTATTGTGTAGACGGTTAGACACACCACAGAGCCAAACGCGTAGACGGACCCGGGACCTGCGTGCGTTGAACTACGCGAGGTGGTTCTCATTTGGTTCAATCAGACATCTCCGTCGGCACTTGCGTGCGTTTGACGCTAACCCCCTTCCTCGCCCGCCAAACGACGCCGGTACGACTGTCTAACGGTTAACGTACTTTGACTGTTACAGACGGACGGTAACCAGCAACACATTTCTCGTTTACCAATCGATTAGAGA
>JAODUO010000414.1:97500-125000 GCA_025642075.2 Ridgeia piscesae | reverse complement strand
AGGTACGCACCCGGCACACTGGAGGTACACATCCGACACGCTGGAAGTACGCACCCTGCACGCTGGAGGTACGTACCCAACACGCTGGAGGTACGCACCTGGCATGCTGGAGGTACGCACCCGGCATGCTGGAGGTACGCACCCGGCACGCTGGCAGTACGCAGTACGGTATGCTGTAGAATTGGCTGACGGCAATCCGCCGATACAAATAATGGGTGGTGCAGGTACATCGGTGATACATTGATGTTCCTCGACCGTACAGTGTTGGCATATACCAACTGCAACTGACGATGCGCTGGTGGTGCAATGACGATACACCGAACACACGCCGAAATTACACTGCCGATACACTTCAGATATAATAGCGGTACGTCGACGATACACCAACGATACACCGACGCGATACACCAACGTGCGTTGGCATAACACGCTATGGACGTACGCAGTACGCAGTACGCAGTACGCAGCACGCAGCACGCAGCACGCAGCACGCAGCACGCAGCACGCAGCACGCAGCACGCAGCACGCAGCACGCAGCACGCAGCACACAGTACGCAATACGCAGTACACAGTACACAGTACACACAGACAGACGGAACACGTGCGTCCCATACATAACAGAAGACGCTCAGCGATTTTAATAAACACCGGAAAATACAGCGACTTATGGTGAAGCGACGGACAATGGGGGCCGCCTATTACCTGTCGTCGGCACCTGTCCTATTAATCAGTCGTTCCGACCAACACTGCCCCCTTTGTGCGGGCTCCGCGCCCCCGAGTCGAGAACAAACGCTGATCCGCCGACGTGATGGGCGCACTAAGTCGACGCTCTCAGCGAACGCAGATCGCTAATTACACAAACCTGCCATAAATCATCGTTCAGCAACAATTTAATCATAACCCACGTTTAAATTACCCACCCCGAAAGTGCCCCTCGGCGGGAGGCCGGTGTCGGTGACGCCGGGGCGCATACACGGGGGTGACAAGTCGCGTTGGCGCTGTCTAGACGCCGGGTGCTTCGATGCCGCAATAGACGCGTGAACGATGGGCGAAAACTGCGTCGATTCGCTAACGGAGACGGAGACGGAGACGAGAGGGAAAATGAGACGGAGAGGGAGTTGGGAAGGGAAAGTGAGACGGACACGAAGACGGTGGCAGTGAATGTGGAGGAGACGGAAGAGCCGGAGAGATAGAGAGATAGAGAGCTAGAAGAGACTGAGAGATAGAGAGATAGAGGAGACGAAGAGACGGAGAGATAGAGAGATAGAGGAGACGAAGAGACGGAGAGATAGAGAGATAGAGGAGACGAAGAGACGGAGAGATAGAGAGATAGAGGAGACGAAGAGACGGAGAGATAGAGAGATAGAGGAGACGAAGAGACGGAGAGATAGAGAGATAGAGGAGACGAAGAGACGGAGAGATAGAGAGATGGAGGAGACGAAGAGACGGAGAGATAGAGAGCTAGAGGAGACGAAGAGACGGAGAGAGAGAGAGATAGAGGAGACGAAGAGACGGAGAGATAGAGAGATGGAGGAGACGAAGAGACGGAGAGATAGAGAGATAGAAGAGACGAAGAGACGGAGAGATAGAGAGATAGAGGAGACGAAGAGACGGAGAGATAGAGAGATAGAGGAGACGAAGAGACGGAGAGAGAAAGATAGAGGAGACGAAGAGACGGAGAGATAGAGAGATAGAGGAGACGAAGAGACGGAGAGATAGAGAGATAGAAGAGACGAAGAGACGGAGAGATAGAGAGATAGAGGAGACGAAGAGACGGAGAGATAGAGAGATAGAGGAGACGAAGAGACGGAGAGATAGAGAGATAGAGGAGACGAAGAGACGGAGAGATAGAGAGATAGAGGAGACGAAGAGACGGAGAGATAGAGAGATAGAGGAAACGAAGAGACGGAGAGAGAGAGATAGAGGAGACGAAGAGACGGAGAGATAGAGAGATAGAGAGATAGAGGAGACGAAGAGACGGAGAGATAGAGAGATAGAGGAGACGAAGAGACGGGGAGATAGAGAGATAGAGGAGACGAAGAGACGGAGAGATAGAGAGATAGAGGAGACGAAGAGACGGAGAGATAGAGAGATAGAAGAGACGAAGAGACGGAGAGATAGACAGATAGAGAGATAGAAGAGACGAAGAGACGAAGAGACAGAGAGATGAGAAGACGAAGAGATGAAGAAGACGTAGAGACGAAGTAGACCGAGGACGTGGAGGGACGGAGGAGTCTGTGTCAACCAACCCAAGGTTCCGACGTCGGGTGCAGCTGTCACCAGGCAATAAAGCGCGACGCGCTGCAAACTGTGCATTCTTAGACCCAAGGCGTTTCTCTGCGCATGACGTCACTACTCACAAGGGACGCAGAAATTTAATTAAGTTTGAGGTAGAACAATTTAAGTTTAAAACTGCAACGACAAATCGCAGAGAGTCGGAGCGACGGAGAGACGGAGAGACGGAGGAGACGGAAAAAAATGGAGAGACGAAGATACGGAGAGACGGAGAGACGGAGAGACGGAGAGACGGAGAGACGGAGAGACGGAGAGTCGGAGAGTCGGAGAGACGGAGAGACGGAGAGACGGAGAGACGGAGAGACGGAGAGACGGAGAGACGGAGAGTCGGAGAGACGGAGAGACGGAGAGACGGAGAGACGGAGAGACGGAGAGACGGAGAGACGGAGAGACGGAGAGACGTTGCAGACGGAGAAAACGGAGAGTCGGGGAGACGGAGAGACGGAGAGACGGAGAGACGGAGAGACGGAGAGACGGAGAGACGTTGCAGACGGAGAAAACGGAGAGTCGGGGAGACGGAGAGACGGAGAGACGGAGAGACGGAGAGACGGAGAGACGGAGAGACGGAGAGACGGAGAGACGGAGAGACGGAGAGACGGAGAGACGTTGCAGACGGAGAAAACGGAGAGACGGAGAGACGGAGAGACGTTGCAGACGGAGAAAACGGAGAGTCGGGGAGACGGAGAGACGGAGAGACGGAGAGACGGAGAGACGGAGAGACGGAGAGACGGAGAGACGGAGAGACGGAGAGACGGAGAGACGGAGAGACGGAGAGACGTTGCAGACGGAGAATACGGTGACGGGAGAGATGGAGACCGAGAGTTAGAGATGGACAGATGGACAGACGGAAGAGACAGTGACAGAGGAGACGATGACATGGAGACACGGAGACACGGAGACACGGTGACACGGTGACACAGAGACACGGAGACACGGAGACACGGAGACACGGAGACACGGAGACACGGAGACACGGAGACACGGAGGCACGGAGGCACGGAGACACGAAGGCACGGAGACACAAAAACACGGAGACACAAAAACACGGATACACGGAGACACGGAGACACGGAGGCACGAAAACACGGAGACACGGAGACACGGAGAAACGGAGACACGGAGACACGGAGACACGGAGACACGGAGACACGGAGACACGGAGACACGGAGACACGGAGACACGGAGACACGGAGACACGGAGACACGGAGGCACGGAGGCACGGAGACACGGAGACACGGAGACACGGAGACACGGAGGCACGGAGACACGGAGACACGGAGACACGGATACACGGAGACACGGAGACACGGAGACACGGGGACACGGAGACACGGAGACACGGAGACACGGAGACACGGAGACGTCGACAGACGGTGAGGGAAAACATGCCGGGGACGAAGAGGGAGATTGGAATTGAGACCGGACACGCCACAAGTTTCTAGCAAACGAGCCACTGTCGCCGACAAGGACCGGAGTCCGCCCGCTACCTGTGAGTGCGATGGCTCGCTGTCACCCGCGGACCACAGGGCGCGTTGTGTCTGGGTCACGCGGTGTAATCACGTTTGACTCTAGCGGGCGACGCCAGTTAGCATAATTAGTCGACATCGGCAATTTGCTGACACGGCTGTCAGACGAAGATAGCGACAAGCTGTCATTATTGTCACGCATGCGCAGTGCGGCGATAGCGGCGCGTTACAAGCTCGCCGCGTGAATTCGGCCGTAAAACCGCCGTAAAACGTGACAACGTTCCGCGGAAACGGAACGACATGAGGTGACGGAGACGGAAACGAAAAAAGAAGATCTGTATAATAGCTATCTGTATGTTGGAGGACGCGATTGTTTCTCCCCTGGCGTCTCGACTTTCCCATCCATCATCAGCTGCGCGTATACCTTACAAGCATGGACGTTTGCGTGGTCGTTTTTTGACGTAACCTCATTATTTTCACAGACGTAATTTTTTCATCGCAATTTTTAAATTCACTTATCTACGTCAAATGTAATTAAAATGTCTGCAACTATCTAGTGACGTCATGCACCGAGAAACGCCTTGGGTCTAAGAACGCACACTTTGCAGTACGCATTGTTGCCTGATGAAAGCTGCAACCCGATTGCGGGAACCTAGGGTTCGTGCCAGACACAGGCTCCCGAACCACGCGTTGGAATGGACTGTACAAGGCTACGTACACGGGTCAAACGCATCGAGTGGATTAGATAAGGGAACACACACGCGGCCAGCTCACAGACGCGGCAAAGCCGGGCTCAGCGAATGCACAAGCAGACAATGACGAGCCCGGCCCAGTAGACATAAGGAAAGTTCAGTCAAGTGCTCCGCTGGTGGTTAGTTATGTCTGGCGCGTCACTTAGAATATATTCAAGGCGCCGATTCGGGAACATTCACACGGTCAGTCGCCTATTGTCCGCGTGTATATCCGCCACTTTGCCCCGGAGCGATATTGATTTTTCTCTCCATTCAAACCGCGGAGAGACGTGATTCAATATCGTCGACAACGTGCGATGTGATTGAATCAGTGCGTTGTTTGTCGACGTTCTCACGTAAAGCAGTTTTCGTAAACCCGATTTTAAGAGAAACGGTACGCAGCGAGTAGCTCTGCGCGCTCTTTATCGGATTACATTGTTGTAGTCTCGAGTAGGCCTATGCCCATTCATGAGAACTTGTCTTAAATCAAGATATTTCCGAAAGATGACAGCGTCTTAAACCACAAATATGTTCTTCGTAATGTTTTTGAACGTTGCAGTTAAATAATGATCTGCAAATAAACCGCCGTCTCACGTTCTTCCACTGCCCGAGGAAGTATATGCCTTCAGAATACTTAGTACCTCCACCGAAGTACCCAGTATACCTGTCCTTAGAGTATATAGTACCTGCCCTTAGAGTCGAGAGAACCTACCCTTAGAGTAGGTAGTATCTCCACCTCCACCTGGAGTACGCAGTATAGGAGTATCTATGTCTGGAGTATGCAGTGCATCCACGTGGAATATAGGGTATGAATGTCCGGAGAATGGAGTACCTCCACGTGAAGTATAGAGTACGTATGTCCGGAGTACGGAGTACCTCCTCGTGGAGTAACCTCCACGTGGAGCATAGAGTATGTATGTCCCGAGTACCTCCACGTGGAGTATAGAGTACGTATGTCCGGAGTATGGAGTACCTCCACATGGAGCATAGAGTATGGATGTCCGGAGTACGGACTACCTATCACGCGTTTGATACAGGTCACCGCGGTTTGCTTACGTCACAATCAAAATTAAGCGCGAGACCTGCGTCACGCTTCGCCTTTGCCAAGTGTTGATGACAGTTAAATGTGTGAATTACCTTACTACTGCGACATGGCATATCCTAATGCAAACATAACTGCATGTACATTTGAGACATTAACAACTTTCTCTTAAGTTGTTATCATAAACAATCTTCTGAGACCAGAATTTCAACACAATATACGACGAAAGGCGCGTGTTCTGGCGGCCATTTTGTTGACTGCTTGACGGAGTTTGGTACCTGGATACTTCAATATGTAAAATACCTCCGCGCCCAGAACACGGAGTAAGTACTCTACTCTACGCGGAGTATTCAACGCCTACACGCAGAGTGTCTGCTCCAACCATAGGCTCCAACAATACCGCCGCTGTGAGTACGGCGATGATGCACCTCTCTGGCTGGTGCACTTCGACCCAGAACGCTTCGGTTTTTATCATTTATCGCCTCGTGGCCGCGGCCAGATTAAAGATTCAGTATTTACGACGGCGATATGCAATCAACGGCCGAATTTGAGATGCGCCGCTCTCGTTGGCTGACAATATGATCGAAGTCCCATAATTGAGGCCCGGAAAACACGATGACTGATGAACATTTCAACAAAACCGGAGTAGTTACGCGGCTAATAATGCTCATGACCGAAATGCACTAGAAAGTTAACCGGAAATGCGTACGCTTAAGCCGGAAGTAGACGGGATGTCCCACTGCGGCGGTGCACACTGAGGTGGAAGATTCATTGTTGCATACTAATGTGAACACAGCGGTTCGTTCTCACGGTCAATGACCGCGAGACCCAGTTACACAAATAAACTTAGATGCTACAAGCGTAGTTTTTCCGTAACATAGTGCCAAGTACAGCTTTAATATTCAGCCGTTCCAGGGAGTGCTGGCCCTGTATTTGGGAACACGCATATCTTTGCACGAAGCTTTTCGCCAGCTAAATTATCGTCGTCGTATAATTTGCTTGCTGAAGAGGAAACCTTCAGTCTTCTCGATGCGACCACAGACATTAATTTGTATGACTACGGTTCACATCCTCGATATATTATAGTATATCAATTATGTTCTCATTCTGACTTTAAATATAAATAGTGCACCGCATTGTCAGGAAATAACGTAAATTCACTGGTCAAGAAATAGTTCCTCTAAATACTGTCACGAAACACTGTCGGCTAATCGGCCAGGAAGTTATGTAACTCGCATGCCAGGAAATTATGCCACATCGATTGCAGGGACATTATGTCATCCATTTCCCAGGAAATTACGCAAGCACGCGTTGCCGGGAATATTTCTTTACTCGTAGAGTAGGGAAACGTTATTACGAGTAATGCTAGTTTAATGAAGCGTGTGGGGATACTGCCATTACGCCCGAATCACTTTCCAGCACGGAGGAAACATCCTGAATAGACGATTCCACTAATGGCTCGTCTCTGTTCACTATCGATGAAAGATACGTCAAAATGCTCATGAAATTGTTAATGGAAATCCGATACGTTATTTTGTAAAACAAGACGCTGCATCTTTAGACCCAACTGTTTCCCTTCATTGCCGCACTGGTCAGAACAAGACATACCATGGTATGTGACAACCCATCGGTGTCAGTTTGCCATGAAAAACAACATATATTGTCAAAGCAACTGGCCAGATTAAGAATGTGATTGCTGCGCAGCAGGAGGTTGCCACGATAAGTTGTACTGCCAGATGACGAATGTAAAACCTCCACAACCCGCGGATGTCAGCGAACTCGTGCTAATGAGTGGGCCGAGTAGGATGCGGCGTCGACTGTGATAGACACTTCTTCACACGCTGTCAGTGTCGGATCATCCATCCGGCGAGTTAAACATGCCTGCTTCAGGATATCACAAATACAATTTAAGGGAAACGACAATTTACGATATCGTCGCCATCAACAACGTAAAGAAAATTCAACCATTCGCGTCAGGTGAGAAAGATCTCGCTATGAAACCACCTCGCCCCCGTCTAGTTCGACCCGGCGCCGCGCTAGTGATGGACTGTTTTGCAAATGCTGGCTGCAGACGGCGGCGTTTAAGTTATGACACGCGTGCGTAGACTAATTGTTATCGTGTTTCCGGTGAAATCTGTTCTTTGTGTCTCAAGATGGTGTGACAATAAAGTCTGTTTTAAGGCCAACCCACGCGACTTGTAAAACGTTTACTCATAAGGAATGGGGGGGGCAAACTGGAGGCTTGGTGCTAAGGTTAGGTAGAACTTCTAAAATTGATGACAATTTGAATGTCATAAAAATTACTAAGTTAACTGACTGTGCGTTTCGACAATCTGGGAAATAGCGTAGGTTGGTCTTGTAATATTTCTCAGCACTGGAAAACGTCAATATATAGATATATATATATATATATATATATATATATATATATATATATATATATATATATATATATATATATATATATATATATATATATATATATATATATATATATATATATATAAACTAACTTGAACTTTTAAAGTATAATTTAAAAACACAAATTTTAAGGCGGAATTTTTAGATTACTTGTAGTGTGTTATATAATGAATTAATCTCAACCATAAGTATAGTTTCGAAAATTGTTTTAGTACCTTACTTTATTATTAATTATTAGCTTATTAATCAATTTTGTATTCATTTATTATTTTATCCATTAATTTATTTTTGATAAGTTTAGTTTATACATAATGATTTTAGAAGCTTGATTTATCTATGTATTTATTAATAGAATTTAACTTACCGTGTAAGGTTACTTTATCATGTACATTATATATATTCATGTTTTACCACTGCTATATTTTATGCGCCTATGGGCGGAAGTATATTCTAGATGTACGACGCTTTATAAACAACATTATTATTATTATTATTATTATTATTATTATTATTATTATTATTATTATTATTATTATTATTATTATTATTATTATTATTATTATTATTATTATTATTATTATTATTACACACTAGTAACTACCCATGCTGTGGCGGCCGAAACAACAACACGTACACTTCATTCGTCTATAATTGACCCGGAAGTGAAATAAAACAACGACTCGTGTCCGCCCCAGTCCAGACGCGGCAGACAGAACATGTCATGGATTCTAGACACATCGACCCGTATTTTTGCCATCAGGCACCTTTCTGGCGCGAGAACTTCGGTCCAGTGCTTTTTAGACGGAGCAAAGAGCAACTGGAGCGACTCTACCTGATGCCTGAGGTAGTCCAACTGTCGCACCGCTTTAGATGTCATCATTAGTAGTTGTAACCAACCGCATCGCGCATAAGTGACTGGTGAACTTTTCAGTCATGCTCTTAATCGTCCACATGTATAACTGTTCAGAACTAATCAGTTATCAGTATCCTCTTTTGGAACAGACTACAGGAAATATCCCCCCTACGACTGTGTTAAATTGGGATAGACTTCCAGACTCAACAGTGTCAGCGCCTAGCCTTGGCTCCTTCAAGGCCAGGGTTGCTGACCACTACACCACGTGCACTAAACAAACATAAAACAAAGCCGGCATTCTACTTCAGTATTCCTTTCATCTGTCCAACATCACCGCCATCACCACCATAAACCCCCCGTAAATATAACCCTCTACTGCAGACTATCTGAACGTATTTATATTTAACTCTTGAATTTTACACCAAATTCCGATGCGCATCCATTACAACTCTGTACCAGCAACGATCTACAACATGTTGAATGAAGTTGGTTGGTTTATTGGAAGAAAAGGACAACATTCCACTCGTACACCGTCGGAGTATATGATACGTTCACGAGTCAGGTTTAGATCTGTTGCGGGACTTTCATAATGTTGACCTTTACAAATGTCTTCATCAATATCCCGGTGGGTAATTTCCGAGGACGAGCCGAGTGCGTTTCGTTGTCGCAGCCAACAACATGTGTCATTCTTGAACCAATGCGATTCCTTGCAATGATTAATCTGCTTCGTTCTTCTTTTGGACCAATAGTGGTCCACCTAGCGGAAATTGTTCGGTGAATTGTCGTATTCCATGGATGATCCAGCATGATTTTCCAGATAATATCCAAGGAGATGGCCACCCACCACAGTGACGACAACGTCAGAGTGCTTATGGACAAGGGCGTAGTTGACTTAGTCAGAGTTCAACTATTTTATCTACAATATATGTGCATCTAACAAGTATCATTCAGCAAATGTCATTGTTAAATAAAAACTAAAGCATTATTTTTCAACCGAATTTGGTTGCATGTAAGTGAACATATACATGTACATTTAAAACACGTGTTTTGGGGGGGGTATCCGTAATGAGCAGTTCTACCGGGTCTTTCCGATAGAAGCAATGGTGATTTTGAAGCCCGCACGTACACCAAAATGAGACACGTGGATAACGTACTTTTAACGGTGCACAATTGCTATTCAAACACCCTTACAAGCAGGGGTCATTCCGCTACGCTACTATACCCTTGGCTGATCGTCTCCGTAAAGTTGGAGAGTCGAACTATACAAATAATACAATTATAGAAATTGACTTCACCAGTCGCTACTGCATCAGTCGTGGTAACAGCGCAAATATCCGCTCCAATTTGAAGACGGGTACATGATAACCCCACAAACACTGTTCTCAGCTTAATAAAGTAGTCGTAAGAACGTGATGTCAGTGAAAGAAATAACTTAAGAACTGGCACCCTCGTTTTTCAAAGAGGAGTTTTTGAAAGGGGTAGAGAGGAGCGGGTAGTAACCGAATCAGCCGCAGCGCCGCCTGACGGGCGAAGATGTCTTCAAATGCTCATTAAACTGTTATCACACATGTACATGGGTACTCGGTAGACTCACAATCCCTAAAACGACATGTCACCCCTCTTGATCAATCAATCAATCAACAAACCATACAAAAAAAGCAATAAAGTGACACATCCAAATATGAGACAACAACACTGGGTGAAGTTATCTTTCAAGATGTCCCAGAAAAGTAAACAGAAACAAAAATATTCTTTATAGGCGAATGCGTCTCTATTGTTTTGCATATTATATTGATTGACCAATGAAGGGGTATCAGTTCTATTTAAAGATTGTGAGTCTACTGAGAACTCATGTGTATGACAACAGATGACCCAAGTACGAGACAATACCACTGGCTGAAGTCATCCTTGAAAATGCTGTCCCAGAAAACGAAACCAAAACCAAAATATTCGTTATACCCGGATGCGTCAAGAGGAAGACTCCTAAGCCGTAACAAGACAGCCATACCGAAAGCTGAACCAGACGAGATGTGCGGGTTATTGATCCCAGCCACTTTAAAAACATACCCAGTTTAAAAAGAACGCAACATACATCAGAATCAGGGAATCGGACGGCGCAAAAACGCGCGAGTTGTCTATTCTGACGCCTCCGTGAGCCTGGAATCGATCGCGTGGAGTCGTCTCACTCGCCGGCGCTACATGTGTCGTGAATCGCAACTAGGCTGCATCGGCGCACGTTGCCACGGCGATAGCGTCGAGTTTACGTACGTACACTTAGCAGTCACTTACGGCCGCGCGTCGATTGACGAACATCTAACGAATCCATAGCGAAGCGAGATCTATTTCCAGGATGTGCCTCTTCCAGGAAGGCGCCGGTTTTGTTTCACGTTTGCAACCAGACGTGTTGAAGGCAGTCGCAGTTACTCACTGGCTGAACTATGAACGTTTGTGTACACATTATGTAGTTGTGTTATTCACCCGCAGTGATCTCACTTTTGCGGTAACAACATATGCACCTAAGTATTATTGCACATGTTAACACCAGACATGGGATCAAATACATTGAAATGTATTTAAATACAAATACAGATACTCTTGAGGGATTCAAATACAAATACAAATACAATTACGAATACTCTTAAAAGCAAAAGTATTTAAATACAAATGCATTGAAAAGCATTTCAATTTTTTTTCTCAAATACTTCTCAAATACTTTTTATTTTCAGGATATATTACTTTGTAGGTAAAAGAACAAATCACATATCAAGACATCTACTTTATAGGCATAATTAGTGTTTTGCTCATATTTCAGACCAGTGGTAAGGAGTCTTGTTATTGCTAACTATATCACAGTGACAACTGACTCAGAAACCGCTATCCACAGAGACGCAATGCTAATGAATGCGAGGATCTTGTGAGGAAGTGTGACAGCTCAACTTGAAAGACAGCCTGGTGGCCAGAATAGCCTGGTGCCAGCTTAGAGCCCGACTAAAGAACAAAGGGGATATTAACCTATGGTCATTGTCAGGTGTTAATCCATCCTCTGGCTGTGAGCAAACACAAGTTGTGCTCACTGCTAGTGCCCCAGGGGACACCTGCTGCTAAGTGTCTTCTTCAATCATTAGCACTGTTCGGTGAAACACACAGCAAAGTTGCCTTCAGTGGGTATTTTGAAGCTTCAAAACAATAGGCTTGGTGATTTGCAGTGAAGGTAATCAGTTTGGCAGGCATTATGTGTTACCGTGAAACAGAAATATTGATACTGACAATGTATTTTTAAAAAAGTTTTGAAAGTATTTGAAAATGTCAAATACTTTAGGAAAGCATTTAAATACAAATACTTATAATTCCTAAACAGCAAATACAATTACAAATACTTTTTTAAGTATTTAAATACTTTCAAATACAAATATATTAGACCCCATGTCTGATTTACATATGTACAAACATACAAACGATCGTATGCGCCCTTTTCTTACCTACTCTTCTATGGACGCATTCCACACATGTACACACAGGCATGCACATAAACACGCACGGACCCACGTGAGCCCGCACACGCATACACGCACATACAGGCACACACACACGCGCGCACGCACGCGCGCACGCACACACGAACAAACACATTATTTATTTAGCTCTGTCAATGTACTGTGCCCAAACATCATACAACTGTAGCACACCTATTGTTCACAATCGATCACCCACTTGTAATGTTTCATTAACCTACTGAATTAGTTGTTTTTTCGATTAGCCGCGTGCACTCGATCCAGGCATACACGCGTTGACGGAGACATCGCGAGCCTGCACGGCCGCAGCACAGGACGATTTATCAAGATGGGCTTACATTAGGCTTAGGATTACGGATTGGCGGATTGCGACTAAGACGTCTAGCGCTAATCCCGGTCGACGTTCGTGGAATTTGTATTAAGCGGAGATGCGAAACATGTCATGTGCAGACGCAATACGATTATGACGTTTCCTTCAGCGCTGCGCGTTCAGCTCAGGCGGAGCCCCAACGACTGAATCCGGGTTCTGTGGAGCCGGAAGGACTAGGGGATTGGTCACTGCTTGTTTTTACGTGGTCAATCATGTTGATTGTTATTTTAGTCCTGCTAGGAACAAACGATCCACGTTATGTAACAATGGTACAAGTTGTTGCCGACTTGCCGTATAAATCACACGGGATATACCCGCCATCAGTTGTCACCAAAACAACGAAATTGGGACCTTTCTACCTCTAGAAATGTGACCCTCTGACCACGATATGGCAACCTTCAAATAAGTATTTTCTTCCGGTCATAATAAAAGTATATATCATAGAAACAACATACCAGTTTTCTGTTTTCTATGTCGAGTTTGAAAGAAAATTAACCGTCTTAAACACAAAGTTATGTTACGTGATGTGTAAAACAAGCCTACTTAATATTCATATGTTTTCTTCATGTGGTTTGTTAAACGCATCATTATAACATTGCGTTGCAAACAAATTACTTGACAAAGTATAATAATTCATCCCATACACGTTTAAAACCGCTGACGTTGAACTGTCTAGTGAATTGCTGAGTTATCCTCCGTATCCGCCTGAAAAGAACGTTCAAACACCACCCAGCTTCCGCCTAATTCGTCCGTGATTCTGAGAACGTTGCGAATGCGTCTATATATAGTCCGTCCATGCTTCCAGAAACATTGCGAATGTGTCTAGTTTGTCTATACGCTTCCAGAAATATTGCGAGTGTGTCTAGTTTGTTTATACGCTTCCAGAAACATTGCGTGTGTGTCTAGTTTGTCTATACGCTTCCAGAAACATTGCGTGTGTGTCTATAGTTTGTCTATCCGCTTCCAGAAACATTCCGAGTGTGTCAAGTTCGTCTACACACTTCCAGAAACATTCCGAGTGTGTCTAGTTCGTCTATACGCTTCCAGAAACATTCCGAGTGTGTCTAGTTTGTCTATACGCTTCCAGAAGCATTGCGAGTGTGTCTAGTTCGTCTACACACTTCCAGAAGCATTGCGAGTGCGCCTAGTTTGTCTATACGCTTCCAGAAACATTGCGTGTGTGTCTAGTTTGTCTATACGCTTCCAGAAACATTGCGTGTGTGTCTATAGTTTGTCTATCCGCTTCCAGAAACATTCCGAGTGTGTCTAGTTCGTCTACACACTTCCAGAAACATTCCGAGTGTGTCTAGTTCGTCTATACGCTTCCAGAAACATTCCGAGTGTGTCTAGTTCGTCTACACACTTCCAGAAGCATTGCGAGTGCGCCTAGTTTGTCTATACGCTTCCAGAAACATTGCGAGTGTGTCTAGTTTGTCTATACGCTTCCAGAAACATTGCGTGTGTGTCGAGTTTGTCTATACGCTTCCAGAAACATTGCGTGTGTGTCGAGTTTGTCTATACGCTTCCAGAAACATTGCGTGTGTGTCTGTAGTTTGTCTATCCGCTTCCAGAAACATTCCAAGTGTGTCTAGTTTGTCTATACGCTTCCAGAAACATTGCGAGTGCGCCTAGTTCGCCCAGCACTGCGGTTTCACGAGGTGCTTTCGATGTTATTTACTGTCTGTGGTTGTTGAAACCAGACGGCCGTGTTCAGACGAAAGGCTCTTTGCATCCAACAAAGATGCATGCGTTGGCGATAGCACAACGCAATAAAGAGGTGACTAGGTACATCCCCGTCACCTGGAACGAAACGCAGACTATCGTCTCCTTCAAATATTTTATGCAACATTACATCACTCAGAATAAACACTCTACCTTGCACAAACCTCAACTAGTTCGACATGACCGTAACCATCGCGATAACGTTCCGCTGAAGACCGACATAAGACGGGTGCGCATGTTTTCTAAGCAACCGAGAAATTAACCCCAAGAGCCAAGCTCGAGAGAAGAACACAAGCGATAGAGGAAAATTGCAATTGTAACGTCTTACGCTACTCACAAGTCCCACATATCAACCGGGCATCTGTAGTAATTATATACACAAGAGTGCACAGTCGAACCACACAATTGTCTGGCAGCAGGAAGACGCATTGTCGGCTGTAGAGCACACACAAACACGCGACAACCTACGTCCGTGTACCAAGACACACGCGGTTGGCAAATACCATCCTCCGGGGTGCGGTAAGATGCGGATGAAAGACCCAGCAGAGTAAAAACAACTGGGCAACAATATACCACATAAAGGATGGGTTTCACTGAAACACGATTGAGAGCAAAGGACGCCAAAGGCGGAGACAGGTTGTCATACCATCACCGGAGGTGTCCGAATGATCTCCATCGGCCACACGTTAGAGGTACGTCAAACACGTAACCCTATAGACCCAGAAACCAACTACAGAATATAGCAATTGTAGCCGCTGCATTCGGCATTCGTTCATTATTGCAGTCTCTCGATCGACTGCATTCACTGCGGCATCTGGATATCCAACAAGGCCTATGGGTGATTGTCATGTGTTTAGATATCTGTGTGAATGTGGTCCGTCCAACTTAACAGTTGGTGTCTGTGTACGTCAAATGCCCAACAAAGGCTTTTTCATCAATGTGTTAGCTGGCCAATACAGTCGACGAGTGAAATGTCTATTGTCACGTCTACGACCAGGTCTACAGGTGAATGCGTATTGGCAGGGGTCCAGGTAAGTCTCTGTGTGAGACCGTATTGCCAGGTGTGGGATCTAACGAGGTCTCTGGGTGAATGTGAACGGTCAGGTGTCCACCGAACCAGTGACCACGGCCTCGGAGTTGGGTGTCGACGTGTGAGCAAGACCACGAGCGTTAACACGAGCGTGCACACGCTCACGGGTCGACAACCCACGGCGCCAGAGACCGCAGTGTGAACAGCGAGGGTGGTCGCGGCCACGAGCCGTGCACCCACCGGGCTCCCATTAAGGCCCACTCGACGACGCCACCTGTCCTTTCATCCCTCTCCCGCCTCTATCCCTAGCACCCGCCCGCGGTGCCGCTACCTGTGCGTTCCCCTCTCCCCTCCCCTCTCCCTTCCCCTCTCCCCTCCCCACGCTTCAGCGTCTGCCCCGTGCCGGGAGGCGCCGCTGCGGTTACCGATAAATCTGTTCACCAGGAGACGTTGACCGCCGACTGACCATCAGTCAAGGCCACCGCTGACCATTAGCTGGACTCTTGACCTTGGGCGAATGGTCGTTTCGTAGACTGGCCGGCAGAAGAGAGGATTCACGAGTGTCTGGAGGGTGTTTGGCGTGTGTTAAGACTGACTGGTTCGATCGTGTCTGTCTGGTTGGATAGTGCCTGTCTGGCTGTATGGTTTACGTGTGTCTGACTGTATGGTCCCCGTGTGTCTGACTGTATGGTCCCCGTGTGTCTAGTTGTATAATCCCTGTATCTCTAGCTGTATGGTCCCGTGTGTCTGACTGTATGGTCCCCGTGTGTCTAGTTGTATAATCCCTGTATCTCTAGCTGTATGGTCCCGTGTGTCTGACTGTATGGTCCCCGTGTGTCTAGTTGTATAATCCCTGTATCTCTAGCTGTATGGTCCCGTGTGTCTGACTGTATGGTCCCCGTGTGTCTAGTTGTATAATCCCTGTATCTCTAGCTGTATGGTCCCGTGTGTCTGACTGTATGGTCCCCGTGTGTCTAGTTGTATAATCCCTGTATCTCTAGCTGTATGGTCCCGTGTGTCTGACTGTATGGTCCCCGTGTGTCTAGTTGTATAATCCCTGTATCTCTAGCTGTATGGTCCCCGTGTGTCTAGTTGTATGATCCCCGTATCTCTAGCTGTATGGTCCCGTGTGTCTGACTGTATGGTCCCCGTGTGTCTAGTTGTATGATCCCCGTATCTCTAGCTGTATGGTCCCGTGTGTCTGACTGTATGGTCCCCGTGTGTCTAGTTGTATGATCCCCGTATCTCTAGCTGTATGGTCCCCGTGTGTCTGACTGTATGGTCCCCGTGTGTCTAGTTGTATGATCCCCGTATCTCTAGCTGTATGGTCCCGTGTGTCTGACTGTATGGTCCCCGTGTGTCTAGTTGTATGATCCCCGTATCTCTGGCTGTATGGTCCCCGTGTGTCTGACTGTATGGTCCCCGTGTGTCTAGTTGTATAATCCCCGTATCTCTAGTTGTATGGTCCCCGTGTGTCTGACTGTATGGTCCCCGTGTGTCTAGTTGTATGATCCCCATATCTCTAGCTGTATGGTCCCCGTGTGTCTGACTGTATGGTCCCCGTGTGTCTAGTTGTATGATCCCCGTATCTCTAGCTGTATGGTCCCGTGTGTCTGGCTGTATGGTCCCCGTGTGTCTAGTTGTATGATCCCTGTATCTCTGGCTGTATGGTCCCCGTGTGTCTGGCTGTATGGTCCCCGTGTGTCTGACTGTATGGTCCACGTGTGTCTGACTGTATGGTCCACGTGTGTCTGACTGTATGGTATACGTGTGTCTGACTGTATGGTCCCCGTGTTTTTGGCTGTTTATTTCCCGAGTGTCTGACTGTATGGTTCCTGTGTGTCTAGCTGAATGGTCCGCGTGTGTTTGACCGTATGGCCCCTGTCTCTGGTTGTATGGTCCACGTGTGTATGTATGTATGGTCCCCGTATATCTAGCTATATAGTCCCGTGTTGTAGCTATTTGGCCTCTGTATGTCTGTATATATTCCGTGTTCTAATCACATGGTCCCCCCATGTGTCGGACTATAATATAGTCCCGGTATATCTTCTTCTATCATCCCCGTTTGTTTCGCTGCCGTTATAGACTGCGCCGACACTACAGCCGATGCGGCAGTAATAGACGCTCTAGTCTCAGTGCACAATATTGTTTCGCTATATGGAGTTCAGCGCCAGACGTTCACGTCACATATAGCCGACGGAATGCCGACGCGCTTAGAAGATACTTCGCTTGCCTCGTGGCCAAGGCTGAGCACCGCGCCGCGTTGCCAGAAGACTACTAATTAGGCGCACCGAAGCTTGTATTCACTGCATAACCTCGCGAAACTATGTTTCAGTTTGAGCTGAGCGATTGATTTCGGAATCGTTGGTTCAACAAATGAAACCGTAATCAAGAAAACCCAAGTACTCATTTAATTATCTGGCACACGCGTACTTACTGCAAAGTACTTACCACCCGGAAGTAATTGTCTTATTTCTTATTTCATTTGGTGCTTAGCCAGTACTAGGATAATACATATATTTCATATATATATATATATATATATATATATATATATATATATATATATATATATATATATATCATCGAAATACCATCACACTAAAAAAAAACAGTCACTATATATAGACATCGTGATGTGTCGAAGAGGGAGACTAGCTGAACATATTTACGTTTACCTACAGATATTTAAAGAAGCTCTGGCTGAAAATGAAACCAACTGGAATGATGCCAAAACAATTGCGAAAGATCCTTCCAGGTGGCGAAAGCTCGTCGCACGATGTCCCGAAAGGAACAGGAGGAACTAAGTCTAAGGAAGTATCGTACACATTGTTCAGAGTCACGTGACCGCCATCTTACGCTGCCCCCAACTAAGATATCATCCAACCCAACTCAGTCCCACGGCTCCCTCCCACTCCGTCTGCCGCCGACGTCGCCTCCACGCGGCGGTGATTTAGTTCGGCGGCGGGCGGCGGTGAGATCTGTCGCCAGGTCTGACGTATCACTTCCGTTTCCGCGACCCACGTTTGATATCGTCACGCGTGACTGCACATGTGGCCCGTACATCACCGGCTGCTGGAGCAGTGCGCCGAAAACACCGCGTGGAGGAAGCCCCACTCAGACCTAGCGTGAGCCAACACACACACGCATGCACGAAAGCGCGGGGCACGCAGACATACATACGTAGACACGCACACAGACACACTTGCGTGTACACCAACGGTGTATCTCATACGTACATCGCCATACACTTCCCGCACACAGACACCTGCACACATTACGTGTACGGCGCACGTAATGTGTGCATAAGTATGCGGTAAGTGTATGACGCATGACACACACACACACACACACATGTGGTGTATACACGGAAAGTGTGTGTGGGGGGTGTATGCGCGCACATACATATGTTACTGCACCATACACAATTCGCGTACAACGCCGCGCGCATCTGTATAATTGCGTACATATTATGCGTACAAAACTGCACCCATTCCGTGTATACCACATCGTACACATCCTACGTGCAACGATGATGTCATTCTATGATCAATCACGTATGCGTCCCGCGTACAGCATATCGTACAAAGCATCACATTGTACCCGTGATGTATCGTATACATCACGGACACAACACCGCATAGTTTCATTTACGGCGCAATATAAAGCGACATATTTGTGGTTTCATTTATATAGTAAACACTAGTTAGTGAACTCGGAAATTCGCGAGCTCCACGAGTTTACCAATTGTAAATGTATGCAACTGGGTCACGTAGGGGTAACGAAGTCGTGATGACAGGAAATTGGAATGCAGCATATTTCCCACGTGTCGCGGTATTGATAACATACGTCAGTGAGTTCTCACAGAAAGCGAGCGGCAGACATCCTGCTCAGGCTAAGCTGGGGGGATTAGCTCATTTAACGGCGGATTTCGTCCAAATCCAATGCGCCACCTACTGACTATACCAGTCCTCCTAATCGAACGCGCCACCTGTTAGCAACGGCAGACTTCCTAATTAGTAGCGCCACCTGTTGAAAGCGGTTCTCGTCCTAATCGCGCGAGCGCCACCTGTCGACAGGGCAAATCACCCCATTGTCATTTGTATACGACGAGCAATGACAATCGTGCGTAGATCTCGAGACTTAATGACACGACGCTCAGTGTCACCGCTGAACGAGCGATTGCAGTGAAGATTGGCTAAGTGAAGAGGTGCACGATTGACTGATTAAGTGGCGAGGCTGCGCTGACAGTCTGACTGGCAGACAGGCCGGCTGATTGAGCGACCAGTCGACCCTAATTTCCCGGTGATCGTCGGGAGGAGCACTTGTCAGTATTTGAACGCCCTCTGATGCGCGCCGCACGCCGGCTCGTTTACGAAACGACCTGACAAATTATCCGAACGTAGTCATTATGCGTGCGTTGTGTAAACGCTGCGTTCGTGCGTACGTCTAAGAGCTTTGACGCTACGAGACTTGACACAGAGGGAGTTTTGTGATGAAAAGTTTCTATTCGTCCGTCACATGATGCAAGCGAAAGTAAAGATACGTTAGTCCACTGTACGTGAATAAGTGTAGCAGTAAAGCTACGTTATTCTAACGTACGTGTCTGAGTTCACCAGTAAAGTTTCGTTATTCTAACGTACGTGTCTGAGCTCACCAGTAAAGTTACGTCATTCTAACGTACGTGTCTGAGTTCACAAGTAAAGTTACGTCATTCTAACGTACGTGTCTGAGTTCACCAGTAAAGTTACGTTATTCCAGTGTACGTGTATGAGTGCACCAGTAAAGTTACGTTATTCTAACGTACGTGTCTGAGCTCACCAGTAAAGTTACGTCATTCTAACGTACGTGTCTGAGTTCACAAGTAAAGTTACGTCATTCTAACGTACGTGTCTGAGTTCACCAGTAAAGTTACGTTATTCCAGTGTACGTGTCTGAGTGCACCAGTAAAGTTACGTTATTCCAGTGTACGTGTATGAGTGCACCAGTAAAGTTACATTATTATAATGCATCAGACTGAATACGTTATTCCAATGTACGTGACTGAGTGCGCCAGTAAAGTTTCGTTATTCCAATGTACGTGTCCGAGTACACCAACAAAGTTATACTATTGCCCTGTACGTGACTGGGTACGTCGAGAGAGACGACGCCGGCTCGAGACGGCTGGAAGAGACTGATGCGAATCTCGCCAGAGGTCGCCCCTGGGTTGACACAGGACGAGATACACGCGATATCGTGCACAAACAAACAACGTGTTTTTGTCGAAACGTATATCGTCAATGGTAGATCGCCGTAATCGATGTTGTCACAGGGAGCCAGACAGTCATTGATGGAATACATTCGAGTGCTAACGCTGGTGAATGAAGTCGTGCCACTATGCCACTCCTGTGTGCGTAACCCCCCCACGTGTCCAGGCACGTGGCGGCTTGTACTTCCGTGTACAGGAGTGTAGCGTCGTATCCAGGCACCGTCTGATTGTTACTACTGTATACAGGTAGTAGTACATAACTAACTTTAATCCCCCGCGTCCAGCTACTATAAGCTCGGTTCGGGCTTATAGTAGCCCCCGTATCCAGATTGTAACCTCAGTTTCCAATAATATGGCTCAACTACAGTCACCCATATACATTATATCTTATTGATTGTAGCCCCCGTATCGAGGAACCCGGCATACTGCAGCCCCCGTATCCAGGCACTGACTGGTGGAGACGTGGGTGGCAGTTGTCACAGGTGGAGTCGCTGAGTCAACACTCCGCCGCCGCTCGACAAACTACGGCGGGTCAGGAGGTGACCGGAGGCTGCCGACGGACCAAGTGGGCAGCCAGTGGGCGGAGGAGGGTTATACCGAGGGTAAACACCGGGCGTCGACACGGGGTTTCCCTGCTGGAAGGTTCGCGACAAAAAAGTGCCAGTTAATTATAGACAATTTCGGTTGTGGTAAAAAGCGGCGTGGCGGTCGTCTGGAGTGGGGGCGGGGCGGCCTACGCGGACATGGAGTGGGGCTAGGCGGGGGAGACTGTGGTTATCTACCAAGTGTCATATCGCACCCACTTTGTGGCCAAACGACTAAACAGACAGAGAGGCTCTACGACTGAAAACGGCGAGGCCGTACAACTAAACACATCGACGCCGTACGACTAACGACAACGAGAAAGAAAAAGGAAAAGGAAGGAGAACGCAGAAAGACTGTATAACTAAACACATTGACATATCACAACTAAACATTTCGAGCTCATGTACGAGCCAACCTTAAACACAATGGAACCCTCAACAAAACACACCGAGACCGTTGTTTGTTTTGAAATTGTAGTACTGAACTGTAGTCTCCCTCTCTCCCTCTCCCCCTCCCCCTCTCCCTCCCCCTCTCCCTCTCCCTCTCCCTCTCCCTCTCCCTCTCCCTCTCCCTCTCCCTCTCCCTCTCCCTCTCCCTCTCCCTCTCCCTCTCCCTCTCCCTCTCCTCTCCCTCTCCCTCTCCCTCTCCCTCTCCCTCTCCCTCTCCCCCTCCCCCTCCCACTCCCACTCCCACTCCCGATGTTACATTTACTTCTGATAACGCAACAGGCCCATGCAACACTACTATAGACGATATTATTATAACAAAATCCAACCTAAAATATTAATGCGTGACATTTTCACATTGGCGACGTTCCTGTTCCTCGCGGCAGTAAACCTACGATTTATGAACTCAGTTATTTCTCCCATGCGAGTACAGCACTCGGAGTATCATGTCAATGACGAGCACCATGGCACCATGGGCGCAGTGACGAGTCTATCCCGTAATGACAACAACGCCCTTATAGTCAGGTTCTACTAGAACACACATTCTAATGGCTGAATGTTTGCCGGCTTCGTTCCCTGGCCGCTAAGCCTACCAAACCAGAGGCGGCCACTGGCACGTGCCTTTCGACAGTTTCCATAAGTGAGTGTTTACTTTATGTGCAATGATTGTTAAACTATGAGACCCACTCTTCAAATACCAATCGAAATACGTGCTCTTGGTGCATCCGAACAAAACATGCGACGTGGTTATTTCCGCGCGTTACCGTAAACAAGGACGAATTTGGAAGAAGCCGCGGGGGACGATTCTTAGCAAAACCAATTCCTTTGCGGGGTTGATACTGCCATAATCCACCGGTAATCCGAAGCTGACCGTGGTCACCTATCGGTCGGTCTGGCAATCTCCTGGTACACCCACCCAAACAATTCGTGCGCCCTGCGATAGTCTCGCTTACCGCAAATGCAGCTATAACCGAGACGAGGTCGTGACATTTATGATGGGCAAATCGAATAAAAAGCGTGATTAACCCTTTGCGCGCTGTCGTGCAATGGATTCGATCGGCGCAACGTGCAACGGTAGCCGGTGTGTCGTGTGACAGAACACACGCGCAATAATCGACTCCTCTGACGCTGCCATGCGAACGGACATTGCTCTGCGCCATTGGATGCTCGAATTATTGGCCTGATTCGTGATTTTCTGATTGAATTATTCTGGTTTTTCTGGCTGAATCATTCCGCCTGACATCGCTTCTGGCGTCTCTGTGCTGGCGTGAAATGTGTTTATCTGACTAATTTCTACAATTGTGTAGTTGCATTTCATGGGTTGACTGTTAATTCAGCGACGTCGCAATTGCTACGCGAAAGATGTTCCACTATATCTGCATATGTTCATCATCGCAAGCCACGCAAACTGCCCTCTACAAATACCCTATGCGAAGTACAGAAGTTAGCCGAGTCGAAATAGTTTATTGACATCTCCAATCGCGAGTGCCTCACCCGTAAGAACAGCGCAAATACTCGCCCCAACTTGAAGACGAATCAACAGTGTATGGGAAACCCTGTACATCGACTCGTCCGCCAAATCACACGACCAGTTGAACGGTTTTGTGTATTCGAATATTTGCTTCTACGTCCCAAACACTGCTTGTAACACGAGCAGCGAATGGCTGAAATCCTCCAACATTATGTCACATGACCGGAGACAACCACACTCCTCAAGAGTGATGCTCACAAAAACGGTTTTGCAAAGGGATCTGCCAGGGGTACCGCTGCCTGGTACTGACGTAAGCAACAACGGCGACCCCTGGCGCCCGATGACGCATATACTTGTTTCTGCAGCAGGGTTAACCATTAGGGCTTTGGACGAGATTGCGTAAGTTTCGGACAACAACTGAAGACTGAGAACTCGCTCCCCAACCGACGCCAGACGCTCGGCCACTGAGACACTCCGAGCCACGTCACTTCCGGTCGGTACTCACATCGGCCCAACATAAACAACGTATAAAAACACTACGAGTGTAAGACCATAAATTAAGTTTGCTTTGTCCCGTTTTCGTCTGACTCATCATGATTCACCTTGAGACGATGAAAAAACAATCGCTTAGGAAATTTGCTTGTGTGAAAATGGTGTTTTCTGATCTAGCGCGGAATACCCATTTTGGGACGCTTAGAGCGCTTCCCCGTTGACAGTCCTCCTTTATTCACCTCCTAGATGCCACAAAGCAATAACTGCGTGATAATTATTCATTCACAGTGTATTTCCGCCATTGTTTATAGCCAAGTACTCATTTACACAGGAGCGTGAACTGCGGCCGAAACAGCACAAGCTTCGAAATGGTATGACAATCTAACGTATTCGGACCAGTCGTTATCTCGATTGAAAGTTCGTTGTTGTAAGTTCTAACGACTACGCCACAGTGTCCCACAGATAATCATACGAGACGCGTGTGCTATTAACCTACGTATTATCTTATAGTATTATGCGATGCACGATGTAGCGTAAGTATTTCCATATAGTCTGAATGAAACCCCACCCCCATTTCACGTGCAGGACATTGGAAATCCCATGCAAGCTAAACAAAGTACGTTTACCCTTTCTTTCATGCTTGTATTTCTGTAATTGTACTGGATAATTGCACGATATGGTTTGATTACGTCGAGTGGGTCGGTTATACGCACTAATCCATTGATCACTAATATGTGTATGACTTTATATCAACTCATCTCCACCAACAAATTAACGACGCTACTCTACACACATGGGGGCAAAACAAACAGTGTCTGTGATCATTACAGAACGACAAAACATACACGCGGGTTATAAATACAATGCATCCGAATGACCTCTGGGTGAAATCTCGCACCCAGCGGGCCCTGGGGTATTTGTGCGGTTTTTGTTCTATTCTCACTTCGTTTTATCTATCCCAAAATGTGGTTGTTTTTTATTCGGTGCAGTAATGCTATTTAGAGCGTAAACTTCCCCTAAAACATAACATTTGCCCTTTGAGTACGCGTGCGATAAGTGTGGTAGAAAGAAGGTTTTGTGGTGAGTAAAACGAGGTAAAAATACAATATAAAGCCAAAATACAATATAAAGCCGTACTATAAGGAGCACAGTAATATAAGATAGTGTGTATATATTACTATACTATATAAAATGTGCCTAGCCAGGTTGCCTAAATGCACAATCTGAACCAACGTGTCCCGTATAAGAAAATGAAGATCGGAATTGATGTGTGAATTGTTTCGAGCAATTTTGCGTGGGTTAAGTTGGTACAATGAATGTTGAATATATACTACTGTCTCAGAGCTTTCATGTGGTAGCTATAAAGATACACTAGTCGCTCGCGTACAAGCACGGTAGGGCCTATGCAGTACGAGCCAATCTGTTAAAATCCGTCACAAGATTGTTACGGAATTTAGGGTTATCAGATTTTTTGTCATACAACAGGAAGGATAGCACCTTCCACACGATGTTAGTTAATTAATTAAGATTTCATTATATTGTGTTGTGTTTATTCAGATTCCAACAGGTCCAGCGGACCCAGTAATAGGTCTGATAATTCGTGTGCAGAGAAAGTCAAAAGAAAATACGTAGTTAAACACCTATTCACCACGGGATCGGTTATGATGTTCGCACATGTAGATAAAATCTAATTAAGAGCGGTCGTCCACAGCTGGCCACTTGTGTCGGTGGTCAATCTGGTTATTTGACCAGTCCTCACGACAACACCTCGCATTATCGCCCGGTCGGGTGGTTGCGCCGTGGCCGAGTGCACCTTATCGCGCCGCGCCCGCCTCGCAATAACCACAGGAGTGAGCCGCGAAGTAACGTTTCGAAAATACCACAAGATCCGGCATCACGTTGCGCGAGTGCGGGCGGCGGGCTGTTGGAATAGCACGGGACGATAAATAAACCAACACGTGCATCTGGCGGGCTTTAATAAGTCACGTTAACGAGGGCATGATATAACGGGGCTTCTGGTGCGATGTTCTCCGGGGAATCCCCGTCGATTCACACGGCCTGTACTAATTGATTATACCTATTACACCTTACGTTCTTCCCGGTGTTGCGTTTATGCAAAAGCCAAGGGGGTTGGGAAAAATTACTTCCGCTTATGGACGCCAGTTTCGGATTCACGTACACCAGTCCTACCCGGGCGTTACTGGTTTAACGGTAACTCACTTTCCCGACTGACCGACGGCGAAGCGAACGAACAGTCGCGGATCCCATTCATCGTCGGGGACTAGTTCTACTTCGCATTAACGCCAGCGCCACTCGAAGTCTCTCGCCTGCCCAAGCCCACACCGTCGGCCGGAGAATATCGACCGCGACAAATCGACGGCTGCGTTTGTTATCACGACGAATGTGTTTGACATTTCGACCGCCTTGTTTATTGGTGTGTACATTTCCTGCGATTCGAGGCACGGGCCGGGCTTATGCATTGGCCGTGCACTATCTCCGTCAACAAACACGGGCAGAGCACGCGCCGAGGTTCAATCTAGCACGGACCGCGTGCGGCTAATTCGCTTACGCACAAACACATGTTGTTGGCGCGATGCTTTAACAACGGCGTCGGAACAAAGAAATTAAGGTAGACGCCGATCAAAACAAAACGGAGCCACGCTAAGCATTCGTAATTTGCTGGATGTATAAGGTTCGAGTGGAGAATGAAAACCTTAGTTAGGTTCTATAACGAAATGATCTGGGTTCAACGTTGCTTTGATCTAGTCACAACATTTGGAAAAGCACCAACGAGAAAACAATATAAGTAGCAAAGTAGCGTGAAGCGACGTGTGAAAATCCACGTGTACGAGTTAGTCCATTCAAGCGTGTGTGGTTAGCGCACGAACGCAAAAGTCACACGGTAATTACCGGACGCACTGCGACTGGTGTCAGTGATCACCATTGTAACGTTACAATGCAGCAACTTGGCTCGCTAACAACACTGGTCTGTGGTTTGTCTTAACCTTGCACCTAATTATCGATGTGTCACGATGTCGGGTGCTTTTCGTCATGCGTTTGTTTTGATAAACAGCGGCACTCATTTGTCACGCAGTGGCGCACGCACGCACGCACGCACGCCCTGGCGAGTGATCGCGCGGCGCGATTCATGTATAAAACATGACTGTGCATAAGCAAAAGAAACGGCACAATTATGATTGTAATTGCGAGCTTTGTCAGCGCTACCACATCCGTATACGGAGTGTTCGATTGCCGGCCGCTCGTTGCCAAACTTACAGGAGCCCAATCACTGACCCCGGCAGACGGGTCACAAATAACGGATACCACGGAGCCGAGGTAACGTCGTAGATTGTGGTCAACGACTGCGGTCAGAGGGAGGTATCGGTTGACCGGCTGACGAGACTCGAGCACTCGTGGCACGCGTCAATAAAAATGTGGCTATCAACGCTCGCCCGCCTCGCGAGCCCGCCGGCAGGCAGCTCTATGGGGCAAGACGGCGAGTTGGTCTATCGGGGCATTCGCTGCCACTGCGGATTAGGATACGCCGGGAACGTCGCTTTGATGTGCGCGAATTTAGTTTCTCCGAAATCTCTCCGATCCCGAATCGGAAATCGAGCCGCGATGTCTATCGTTGCATCGCGGGGTCGCCGGCTCGATGGACGCCCCGTGCTCGCCTCCCGGGTGTAGTCCCCACTCCCTCCGATGCTCCCTGCGTTATACGGTTATGTTTTCCCTCCCCGAACATTCCGTCCTTTATATCCCGTTGTTTCGTTCGGGTAATGCCTAGTCCAGGCACGATGCCTCGACACAACTG